>JAFIRS010004013.1:0-104256 GCA_018342105.1 Gonioctena quinquepunctata | reverse complement strand
TTGGGTCCCTTTGGGTTTAAAGTTTTCCCAAGGCACCCCTCGTTCATCAGATCAATGATCCTCATTTACTTCACTGTCCAACACTATCCTCTGCAAAAAACTTTTTGTCTGTGAGGGGGGGACTGTGACCATGACCACGGGGGTAGTGGCGAGACCTCCCCATCACTTAAAAAAAACAAGAGGTCATTGCAAAAAACTTTTTTAGGAGGCACAAAACCCAAGTTTTTCGAACTATTCATTTTTTTGGGAGCTCCTGCCTCCCCCCAAAACCCATTTTGATTCTCTCAAACGGCAGTGGAAAAAAAACCCCCCCAGATTATGGGTAAAAAAAAATTCCCTGACGTGTTTTTCCCCAATTAAAAAGGTTTTTATTCAGTGTATTCGGATTTTTTTTGTAAAATGTTTTGACCCAAAAGGGGGGTTTAAAAGGTATTCGCAGAAAGGCGGGGCGGTCTTTCAGATCAGGCAAGGGCTGTCTAGAAAAAAAACCCCCCCTGGTTCTCGGGGTTGGATGGTGCCTGAGTCTGCCAATATATTTTTTTAATTTGAAGGTGGTATACAATGTCTTTCCCAGAAGTGAAAACGAAGAAGAAGCAATTTCCCATAATCATTATTGTTGGTATCAGATATGAGTTTACATACTGTTTGGGTTTTTTTTTTTTTAGAAATTATTGTTTTTTTTCAAATAAATCTTCAGTCCCAAAAAAGAAAATTATACATATAAAAAAAGGAAAGGAGAAAAAAAAGTTATTTAAAATCAATGAAATTTTTTTTTCAAGTCTGTTTCAAATATTAAATTTCGAAAACTTAATATTTCCATCAATACCATTTAGTAAATATTAAAATTTCTGTTGTATTGGGTTATAGTGTTTTTGATTCCATTCCTCAAATGTTAGCGGTTGGTATTTATTTCTTTTTTCAAAATCGTCGTTTTTTTTCGAATCTGTGTGAAGTTTGGGGGGTATTAAAACCACTGCTTTAGATATCAACCACCAAGATGCCCGGGATAACTTCAAAGCACTATTTCATTGTGAAAAACCCGGGACTGGGAAACAAATAAAAGCTTTGTTGTGGCAAATTGTATGAATCCAAAAAAATAGGTTGAACCCCGATTTTTTTAAAAGGCTTCCGGGCTTTTTTTTTCCTTCTTTTTGGTTGTAATCATATCATGAAATTAACAGCTAGATCTGGAGAATAACCTGATTTTAAAAACAGGTTAATTCAAAAAAAATACATTTTTTAATATCAACCATATAGAGGGTTTTTTGGTTTGTTTGGGATTTTGTTTAATAACTTAACCTCAATCTAAAAAAGGGGGGGTACGTACGGCGGAACGATGAAACTTTTAAATTTTAAAGACGATTTTTCCAGACGATAATTTAATTTTAAATGCAAACGTTTTCGAAAAGTTTAGTTTGAATTTTAAATTTAAAAATTTGGGAAATTTCCCCTACTTCCATGTCTTTGGGTTTCCCCAAAAAAGAACAAATGCTATCCCCGTTAAATGAAAAGGTTTGAATTTTTTTTTGGGGTACCAAAATAAAATTTCCCAAAATATGATTTTGTGGAAGGGCCCCTTTTTTTCCGTCCCTACTACTATGTTTTTTTCCAAATATGGGGTTTAGAAAAAAAAAATAAAGGGAAAACTAAAACAAAATTAAAATTACCCAATTAGGTAAAAACCCCCATTCAGTTGTTAAATTTTATTTTGATAATTTTATTTCTCAAAAGAGACTGCTAGTTCAGGGGAAATGAAAAATTTTCCCAAGAAAAGTTTATGAAAAAAAATGTTTTATATGTATATATATATATATATATATATATATATATATATAAAATAAAAATAAGGGGGATTTTAGTAAAAGACAAAATGTTGAACTATAAAAAAAACTTTTTAAATTTGGTTGGACCCAGTTTTCTTTCCCAATTTGAAACTTCTTAAAGGGTAAATTCTGAGGGTTTGATTAATGAACATTAAAAAAAACGAAAAATTTTAAATTTGTAGGAATGGTGTTATATCTTTTTTGATTTTTAATATATATATATATTATATATATATTTTCATAGATACCAATAAAGAGAAACGGCTTTATATATATTAAAACCCAGTATTCGAATTAAAAAGAAAGCATAATTTTTTCCCCAGTTTTTTTTTTGGAAATTTTCCCAACTTAAATTATACCCGGGAATATATCATTTAAAGAAGCGGCACCCAATTATACCCAAAAGATATCTTTTTTTGGACATCCAGGGGATTTTTAAAAAAGGGAACAACCCGTACATCCATAGAATATCCTTAAAAGGATATCCAAAGATATCCCTAGAGATACCCATAAGATATCTTTCGGGGAATATCCATGAGAAAATTTTCGGGTTTATTAAAAAGCTATCTACCCTTTCGGGGATTTTTATGGGAAGAAAAAAATAAAATAATAGCGACCCTGGGGGGAAAAATGAAATAATGGTATTGAAAAAAAAAAAAAAAAAATGATTAATGAACTCTGGTATAAAAAAAAATTTTATAAATTTTCGGGGTTATCAACAAAAAAAAAATTTTATATGAAAACCCCTAAAAAAAAAAACAGAATATCAAATGCAGAATAATCAAAAAAATGCTTTTTTTCTTCCATCGGGGAACCTTTATTCAGAAGATGACAGATGCCTTTTTTTGGCCCCTTTTCTCAGCCAAGCTTAGATGGCTTCTTCAGTAGCTTTTTTTTTTTCCGTCAATCCCCCAAAGGGCAGCTGCTTCCGAAATAATATGTTTTATATTCACGGGAAAAAATTGATGTCGGAAAAACTACAAAAAAAAAACAGATATATTTTGGGGTTTTTTTTTGAATTTTGAATTTCTGATGATGTTTTATACCACCGCCATAGTTTTTTTCTCTTTTTTTGGATAATAGAAAAAAATAATATATATATATATATATATATAAAATTATATCGAAAAAATCACCCAAATTCCCACGCTTTTTGGGGACGTAGTATGCAAAAAATGTTGCAAGGTCAAAGGACAATAGTCAGCATCCAGGAAAACCTGGGCCCCAAAATTCCAGAATCTAAAAAAAGACGCAGTTCTGCTCACATTTCCGAAATTATGGGAGTCCCGATCAGAGGAGCGTCAATTTCCCATTCCAGTCGTCCGGGGTATTTTTTCCCTATACGTTTGTATTTATATTATAATAAAAAAAAAAGTTTTTAAAAAAATTTTTAAAAAATCCACTTTAACAAATTGGCGCAGTCGTGCGGATTTTCTACAACACCCCCAAATACCAGGGTGGTGGTTTCCCAAAACCTTTAAAACAAAAACCCAACGCAAGACGGGGAAGGATCCCGTGGCTCTGAGAAACCCGCAAAACGAGGCTCATCCCAGGGGAGTTACGCCCACACAGTAGAAAAGGGTTTTATCTTCCGTCACCCAACAGCAAGCGAAACAAGAAGAAAAAAAAACGAAGAAAAAAAAGAAAAACCAAGAACCCTAGCAAGTTTAAAAAGAAAAAAAAAAACGAAAAAACAAAAAAGGTCCTGTGGTCAGAAACACCCAAAACGGGCTCATCCAGGGTGCTCCCGGAATTTTGGAAAGGGTTTATTTCACCTTTTGCCCAGCAGTAGGAAAAAAATTTAAAATAAATTAAAAAATTTTTTCCCAGTCATTAGATTTCCCCTGTATGAATTAAATTCAACAGTACAACTGAAACTAACTATTAATTTTAAGAAAGGGCCCGTTTTGGGCCAAAACCCCCAAAAAGTGACATCCCCATTTTTTACCCAATTTTTACCCAATTTCATTCAAATTTCCCTTCACAATGTCTATCTCTGATGGAAAAGTTTTCCTTTATAATGTTCATGACCAAACGAAAAAAGTTCCCGAAATTGAAACCTTTTTAGACTTTCAAAAAATTTTCAATTTTACTTGAATATGGCCCGGGGATTTAAAACCCCCTTTTGGACCTTTTGAATTTTTTTTTTGGATCCCCTGCCCAACGTATGGCAATAGGGGCAACAAAAAAATTTTTTTTTGGGCCCATTCATTGAAATAAATTTAAAAACCCAAAAGGGAGCCCAATTGATAAAATTTACGAAAAGAAACGGGATACAGATATCAAAAGTTTTTTTGAATTTAAAACTTTGGGGAAAACCCGGGTTTCACCACTAATCCAAGATTTGCAAAAAAAAAAAAACAGGGGAAAAGGGGGAAAATGCCCTCAATTTTTTTTTCGAAAAACACATAAGCAAAAAAGCCCCGGGATTCAAAAAACGAATTTGGCCCCAAAAACAAAAAACGGACAATCAAATTTTTTAAAGGGAAACAATTGGGACTTTAAAAACCTTTTTTTAACCGGATTAGAACCAAAAATCGGAAAATATTATTCGTGAGGCCCCAAAAAATTTGGAAGCATCCCCCAGAATAAAAAGGAACTCCAACTATCCCCATTTTAAACCCCAAAAAACCCCCCAATCTAATTCAAACAATTAAAAGGAACCCAATTCCCTTTTTAAACCAAAAAGATTACCAACTAATCCACGAATCCCAAAATTCAAATTTTTTAGAAAACAGAATCCCAATTTTTTTTAATTTTAAAACAAAATCCAAATTTTTTCTCATTTTTAAAACCCAAAAAACCCCAATTTTTTCAAAGCCCTAATTTTATCAAAATCGAATCCCAAAATTTTAAAAAGGGAAACCAAATCCAAACTTTAAATTCCAAACTCACAAGCAGTATAACCCCGAACACTCGAACACAAAAATTTCCAAATCAACAACCAATAATTTCAACGAAATCAATTTCCCAAAAAAAAATCCCCAAAAAAAATGGACCCATTCAACAAAACCAAATTAAAAACCTTCTGTTATCCAGAAAAAACCCCCAAATTTTTCCGGGAAAATTTTAATGAACAAAGAACCAAGGGAAACATATGTTGATCATGACAACCCCTTTTTCTATCAAAAAAGACTCTTTTCTTTCCCTTTACATTGAAAAAGATTATTCAAAAATATTATGATGAACCTACGTAAAAATTATGGTTTTTTCCGGGCGAATTGCAACCCCAGGGTTTTTTTCCAGCGCATAGGGCCGAGACAAAACCACCTATTGTGGGGAAAAAATTCCGGAAAGAAACGGGTTATGAACAACCTTGACGCAAACGAATTTATTAGGGAAAAACGAGACAAACAACCGGGGAAAATATTTACCCAATACAGGGAAATCTCAATTAAAAACCCATCACAAATCAACAATTAAGAAATTTTTTTAAATCAGTAAACCCCAAAATTTATTACATTAATGATTCTGGGGAAATTCAAATTTTAGGTGGGGAAAATTTAAATTTTTAAAACCCCCAGGAAAAATATATTTACTATCCCAAAAATTTGAAAAAAGGGTATTGAAAAAATTTAAAAAAATTTTTATGACCTTCAAAAAAATTTCATGTTTTAATTCCATTTACGGAACGAGACTTTTAGTTCGTTTTTTAAACACATAAAATTTACATTAAAAATCAAAAAAAACCAAAAAGTCCCTTTTTTCAAACAAAAAACAAACCCAAAATTTAAACCCCCAACTTTCGACCAAAAATAGAAAATATTATTTTGATGGGTGAAATAATAGAACACCCTTTGTAAAAAGCGATTTAAAAAATGTTGGGGCTATACTGTTAGCCCAGGAAGAAGAAAAAATTGAAACCCCAATAAAAAATTGAAAAAAAAAACCAAAACACCCAACATTTTGAAAATATTTTTGTTGATTCAAAACAAAAGAAGTTCAAATTTAAAATTAATTTAAAAAAGTTTACTGAACAAAAAAAAAAACCAAATTTCTCACACCAAAGAAAAAATTTATGAAAAAAAATTTACTAAAAAAACCCAAAAAAAACATTTCCCAGAGAAAAAATTTTAAAAAAAATTGATTTCAAAATCGGGGTATTGAAAATCTTGGGGAAAAAAATATTCCCAAAAAAATCAGGGATAAAATAATAAAGAAAAATTAAAATTTAAAAAACTCAAATAAATGAAAAAATTTTCCAGAATAAAAGTTAAAATTTGTCTTACATCCAGATTTCAGAAGGAATTGAAAAAATTTCGATAAAGGGAAATAGTTTTTGGGGCATGTTTGGCCCTCCTGAAACAAACCTTTTCCCAAAATCAGGTAGCCCCTTTGAAAAAAATTTTCGGGCACCGGGGGACCAAAAAAAAAATTTGAATAAATTTTTTAAAAAAAATAAAATAAAAAAAAAAAGGTAGTAAAGTCCTTTTTAAAATTTTTTTTAAATATCCAAAAGAGGTGTCTAGTAAAGGACATATCATTGTATACAGCAACCATTCAGAAATATTATGAGACTAAGGGAAAATTTAAAAGATTAAAAAAAAGGGGTTTTTTAAAAAAAACCCGATAAATGAGTTTTTAAGAAAAAAATGTTTATTTAGGACATATAATTACAAAACGGAAAACCGAGTCCCAAAAAAAGGTAAAGTGTTCAAAATTTTCCACAACCAAAAAACCAAAAAAAGATAAAAAATTTTTTCGGACTAACTGGTTATTAGGGGAAGATTCTTTCCTAACTTTAAAAAAACCCCCAAAAACCCTTTAAAAAAATTTTAAAAAAAATTTTCCCTTTTTAAATTTCACTTCAGAAGTTTTTTGGTTTTTGAAATTTAAAAATTTCCTATTTAAAAAAGCCAAATTTTAATTTACCAAATTTCAATAAACCCCTTTTTTTTTTAAAGGGCAAGAATTTTTTAAAACCCAATACCCGGCCCCAAGGAAAAAGATCTTCCCATTCCCTTTAAAAAAACCTCGTTCCGCAGAAACGAAATATTCCACAATTGAAAAATTATTAGCAATAGTATGGGGAGGGGCTTTCGCCCTATTTATTCGGGAGAAAATTTTTTTCAGTAACAGATCATAGACCTTTTAAATTGGCTATTTTCAATAAAAGATCCAGGTAGCAGACTTCCGTGGGGATTGAAATTAGAAGAATACTTACAAATTATTTTTTAAAAACCGGAAAATAAAACAAAAAAGACCTTTTCCGAATTAAAAAATTATTTTCAAAGAATGTCCCCCAAATTTCCTTCAAAATTTTAATCAAAAGGATGAAAAGAAATTTTCTACCCGAAACCGAAGTAGCTCAAAAATGTCTTAGGGAATTAACTATTTTTTTGAGACTTTTCAAAAAAAAAATCATTGATTGATTTTTTAAAAAATTTCGTTTTGAACAAAAAAAGGACAAGAATCATAAAACAAATTTTTTGCAAAAAGAAATAAAAAAACAGATAAATAAAAATTTTTTAAAATTTTTTTAAGAAAATTAAATTTTCAGTATAACAAAATTAATGTTTTAACTAGAAATCCAAAAAAAAAAGGGGAAAAATTTCATGATTCCTATACCGAGACCCGAAAAAGCAAAAATAATTGAACGAACCGGCCGGCCTTTTTCGCCTCACATGGCCTTTTGACAGCGATGAGATCACCCCCCCAGATGTTCGAGAACCATCCATTTCCCTGCCGCGGAAGACAACGGTCAAATTGGAAACAATTGGAACACGCCGGTCGCCAAAAGGAAAGAATTGAAACATCGAGAATGCTGTATCGGAGATAAAAGGCAACCCTCAAGTCTCAAAAAACAGTCTGAACGAGCCCATACCATCGAGCTTCTGGCGTAGTAATATAAATTAAGTTGAGTCCAGTGGAAATAAATTTTTAAAAACCCAATTAAGTTTTTTTCGTTAAATTGGGTGGAAGGAGTTTAAAAAAAAACAAGGATCGTGGGGATAGTCAAAAAATAAATTGATAGACCTTTCACCCCCAAAAAATAGCGGCCCGGTTTTCGCGAAGTGGACAATTGTGCGTGGGAAATATAAACTGATCTGTTCGCGTGAAACAGAAAAAAATGTAAATGGCCCGGTTTTCCAAAGTGGACAATTGTGCGGGGGAATATAAACTGATACACTCTTGGGCGTGAAACAGACAATAGACTGGTGGCCCGTGGAAAGAATTCGCGAAGTAAATTTTTTTAACAAACTGATAACTTTCGTGAAAACAGACTGATACCTCGTCAAAGAAAAAAAATGTGTTCAAGAAAAGTGCCCTGCGGATTTGAAGGTAGGGAATTGAAACAGGAATTGGAGGAAAGGGAACTGGAAAAAAAGAAAAAAAGCAAGTAATTCCAGGAAAGACTTGCAGAAGGACTTATACAAGAAGGGAGGCCCCGAAACTTTTTTATTCGAAGTTCCCGGAGGTGTTTTTAAGTTTGGTAATGAAAAAAACCGAAGAAACACTAAATCCGTGAAAGAAGAACGTTCCTAGAAATCGAAGAGAAGCTTAGAAATCTGGAAGAGAAGCTTCAAAGAAAATTCTAGAAATCGGAAAAGCTTCTAGAAAATTCAAAAGCCTGGAAGAAAATGCTAGAAATTGGGAAGAGAAGCTTCTAGAAAATTCAAGAAGCCTGGAAAAAAAATGCTAGAAATCTGGAAGAGAAGCTTAAAAGAAAATTCTAGAAATCGGAAGAGAAGCTTCAAGAAAATTCTAGAAATTGAAGAGAAGCTTCTAGAAAATTCAAGAAGCCTGAAGAAAATTTGGGAAATTTCGAAGAGAAGCTTCTAGAAAATTCAAGAAGCCTGGAAGAGAAGTTCCTGGAAAACACAGAAGGCCAAAAAAAAGAATTGTGTAGTGTGGCTAATTTCCTAGAAGAAAGAATGGGAACCGTTGAGACAGAGATAGATAAAATTAGGGAAAATAAAACACGGAGGTAGATAAAATCAAAGATTGAGGCAGAGATGGAAAAAAATAAAGGAAAACGATCAGTAAGCTGGAAAAACAAATTAATAATGCGTCCTACAGAGATGGTTAACGAAAATGCAATCTGGACTTGAGTTTGAACGTGGATAAAGTTCAAGAGGGTATAAAAAGATGTCAAGGTCTTTTCCCAGAAATAGGGAAGCTTCCATGAAGCCGCCCCAGTTCGATGGAAAACTCCATGGGCAAATTACCGCCGGCAGTTTGAAGCAGCGGCCAAAGAAACGGAGGAAAATGCAGGGGAAAGAGCGGGCACCGACACTTGCATTACGGGGAAAGGACAAAATTCTACAAACCTCACCGCCCAAGAACAGGAGGACTATGATCAGCTGATTAAACACTAGAATTACGATATGGCCACGCCCATTTGGAACACGTATACCACCCCAGCTGAAAATCGCTGCCAAAAAATCGGGCGAACCTTACAAGAATTCGAAACCGACATTGCACGTTTGGGTTTCGTCTCGCATATCCAGCCACCCAGGAAAATGTAAGAGCGACTAGCGGTTCGCATTCCTGGATGGACTCCGTGACCAAGAAACCAGACAAGCGTTACCCCTAGCCCGTCCAACACCCCGTGACGCACTGGCACGCCCCTTTGGAATTCGAGGCAGCGCAATCTTGCAAAAGCCAGAGTAAAGTCCGAATGATTGAGGAAGACCTCACAGGAGCCCGCTAATTTGGAAGCTGCCATAAGGAAAGTGATTAAGGAAGGTTCCCCGAGAAAAAACAGATAAGATGCTGGAATTGGGAAAATTGGACATGTGCGTAGCAAATGTCCAACATTGAAAAAAACGACTCCGATGCAGGAAAACCAAAGAAGGTCGACGAGAAGGGGCAATCGTCGGCCTGTGTCCAGCAAGCCCTGGTTAAACGTATATGTCGCTATCCTGCAACGACAGAACAGAGGTGTTTTCGTAGACGGTCTCATCAATAACGAGCCTTTGCACCATGCGCAGATACAGGTGCGACTAGGAAATTCTGACCTTCCTTTGCCAGAACACCGGAACGAATTGAACTGACAACTGAAGTACGCACAGCAAACAGGGGAGCCAGCTACCGTATTGGGGGAGCTACCGATTGAAATAATTTTGGGCAGCACTAAAGGAAACATCAGGCACTTGTAGGACATCGAAGACGATGCAATCATCGGAATGGACATCATGAATTCCAGAGGGTTTGAATTGATTTCAAAGACGGCGTCCTACGTGTCAACGGAGAAGAGCTGGTACTTCATGGGAGAAGTGAAGAGTTGATCCGTGCTGTTGCTGAAGATATAAGCGACCTGAGGGGGCTGAAACCATCCGGAGGCTCGCCTGGACGGGAGTGCGAGCAGTGGAGACGGGATGATGTTCGAGCCCAAACTTTATGATGAGAAAATTGACGAGGGATTGCCCCAGGGAAAACCCTGTTACGTGCTGAAAAATTTTACCGGTAAGGGTCATGAATGTCAATTATTTCCAGTGACCATAAAGAAAGGAATTTTTGGGGACCCTCGTCAGTTTCATCTGATCCGCGTACGAGGCGATTAGCCAACCCAACAACTTCCCCGGGAAATAGAAAAAATTATTGCCATCTTTCCAAAGACATAAACCAGCTCAACCAGCCCAAACTAAGAGATTTAGTCAAAAAAGTACCGAATCTTCGATACCGGACAAGGAAAAGGTTGAACTAATGTGGGCCAGCACAAGATTGATACTGGGGTGCCCGACCGATCCGGCAATCAGCAAGAAGACTTCCTCTTGCCAAGAAGGAAGAGGCTGACAAAATATCAGCGATATGGGAAAAGAAAGGAGTTATCGGGGCCATCGACAGTCCGGTCCCTTCCCCGTCGTAGTGGAAGAAAAGGATGGATCGACACGCTTTTGTGTAGACTATCGCCAACTTAATAAGTCACGAAGAAAAGGGCAGTTACCCTCTCCCGAGAATAGATGACACCCTTAGACACGTTGGTGGTTCCACGATTTTTCGACCCCTTTATCTTGAAGAGGGATACTGGCAAGAGAACCGCCTTGGGAAGATGGAAAAGAGCTTTTACCATCGGCTCAGGATTGTGGCAGTTCAACCGTTATGCCATTTGGGCCTTTTAATGCTCCCGCCACATTCGGGATTGATGGAGACAGTGCCGGGACCTCAGGAACACGTTCTAGTGTATTTTCGACGACATAATTGGGTCGGCGGGATCGTTTGAGGACCACGAAAAACTTGGAGGAAGTATTCCGCGACTGAGGAACTCCGGATTGAAGCTGAGCCCTAAGAAATGCCATCTGTTCCAAAAGAAGTACGAACCTCGGCCACGTTTTTTCTCTGGAAAAGGAGTAGCAGTGGATGACCAGAAGATCAAAGCTGTTAAGGATTGGCCCACCCCAAAAAAGACATCTACCAACTTCGAAGTTTCCTTGGTTTATGCAATATCCCATCGCCGATAGTGCTGGGATTCGCTAACACCCGCAAAACCACCGACCAGGCTCACGGAAGGCCAAACAAAGTTCCAGTGGTCCGAAGAATGTCGATTCACAGGAAGCTAAAAAAGGAGCTTTGATCAACGCACCTATACTGAGCTATCCCCTACCCAAAGGAAATTCATTTTGGATACGGACGCCAGCAACGGGGGGATTGGCCGTCCTATCTCAGATCCAGGAGGGACAGGGAGGTCATTGGTTATTTCCCAGAAAAGACGCTTAGAAAAACCAGAGCGCAATTACTGTGTCACCAGGCGAGAGCTGTTAGCTGTTGTAAAGGGGGGGAACACTTCTACAAGTACGTGTATGGAAGAAGTTTCCCGGGCTGAGAACTGACCATGCAGCCCCAAAATGGCCCCTTAAATTCAAAAAATCCTGAGGGTGGGGGAGCACGTTGGATCGAGAGACTCCAAGAATTCGATTTCGAGACGGCATCGAGCCGGAACTAGCCATAAGAATGCAGAATGCCTGTCGCGAAGACCATGTCCAGATGATTGCTCACATTGCCGACGAGCAGAAGAGAAGAAGAACACTTTGTAGAACCGCGGCAATGGATGACAACTGAATGACAGCAAGATCCAGAAAGACCAAGAGAAAACCCCGACCTTTGGCTTAGTCGTCAGCTGGAAGAAGGGGCAATCGAAGACCATCATGGCAGGAAGTCGCAGGTTACCGCCGGTGTTAAGCCCCATTGACAATGGAACTCTCTTTATTCTGGACAATGGGATCCTGAAACGTGTTTTGGGAGGCCGATATTGGGGGGGAAGACAGACGCCAAATAATTGTTCCCAGGAACAGAAGAGAGGGAAGTGCTGCGGGAAATCCATGATGGAGTCCCCGGAGGACATCTGGGAGGACGAAGACCCTGCAAAAGTGAGGCAACGGTTTTACCGGGCCAATTGTCAAGTGACGTCCAGGGCTGGGCAGGAAGTGCGCTGTATGCGCTGAAACAATGGACCTCGAATACGACCCAAGGCCCCGGGTGCGTCAGTACAACGTAGGCAGCCCGTTCGAGAAATCGCCATTGACATCGCCGGCCCGTTTCCCCCTATCCGAGCACGGGAATAAATACATCCTTGTGGCAATGGACTACTTCAGAAGTGGGCGGAAGCCTATGCCCCGCCCAACCGGAAGCCATCACCGTCGCCGACGTCTTGGTGAAAAAGAGTGGATATGTCGATTCGGATTCCAAAGGAGCTGCACTCGGATCAAGGCAGAAATTTGAATCCAACCTTTTCCAAGAAATATGTCTACTGCTGAACATCCGCAAGACAAGAACCACGGCCCTACATCCGCAGTCCGGATGGAATGGTGGAACGGATGAACAGGACGATCAACCGCCACTTGTCCAAGGTTGTCTCTGACCATCAAAGAGACTGGGACCAGTATCTTCATTTGTTCCTGATGGCCTATCGATCCGCAGTACACGAGTCAACAGGTCAAACTCCCGCTAGTATTATAATGGGCCGAGAACTGCGATGCCTTGTGACCTGAAGTTTGGGATACCGCCAGGACAAGACACTGGGGAGAGGACTACGTCAGCAAACTTCGGCAGAGAATGGACGACATCCCCCCGAACGAGTCCGGTTGAACATCCAATGCCAGCGATAAAATGAAGAAGACCTATGACATCAAGGCCGACGCTGAGGATTTAAGGTTGATGACCTGGTTTTGTACAACCCCAAACGTCGTCGGGACTATCACCAAAGTTGCGGGGAAATCGTGGAAGGCCCCCTATAAAACGTGAAAAGGATAAACGACCTTTGTACCGAATCCATAAGCCACCCCGAGGGAAACCAAGGGTCGTCCATTTCAAAAAGGTGGCCCCCTTACGCTTGGAAATCATGACCGTTCCGCACCCGCCACCGGAGGATGATATGACGTTCGAGAAGTTTTATGTCCTTGTATTCAAACGGGCAGAAAGTTCTACATGGGGTTACCAGAAGGAGTCACGAGACCTTTCGAGGTGCCTGCTGACCACCGCACTAGCGCACGGTGGCAGAAGATCTTCGAAGTCCAGGGCATCGCCGTAGTGTTTCCAAGAAATTTGGTCAACTCCAAACACTGCGGGAGCAGAATCCAGAAGTTGGGCCGCGGTTTACCAGAAAATTCCCAGACCAAACTTCCCAAGATAAACCGTCCATGAAGATATGTTAGTCTCACCAAACTAAGAGATACTATGGTGGACCAGAACGGGGATCTAGCAATTCCAAAATTGTCCCGTGGTATTGATGGGTTGACTGGAGAGTCATAAGAAGATGCTGGAGGCGATATTCAGATCCAGCGGCGTCAAGATTTTGGTTTGCTGTAACCCTCTTCCACGACCGATCATGAAGACCGTGGAGTGTTACTCCATCGAACTTCACGGTGCAGATATGGGGAGTCATGCAGATATCGTCACACTCCGGATGAAATTTCGGGACGAAATGTTTTAAGAAGGGAAAATGTAACGAACCTAGGCCGGGACCTGTCGCCTCACATGTTGCCATCGACAGCGATGAGATCATCCCCCGGAGATGTTCGAGAACCATCCAGTGCGCCTGCCGCGGAAGAAAACCCGGTCAATATTGGAAACAATTGAACACGCCGGTCGCCAACGGAAAGAATTCGAAACATCGAGAATGCTGTATCGGAGATAAATAGGCAACCCTCAAGTCTCAGAGACACAGTCTGAACGAGCCCATACCATCGAGCTATACAGTGGCGTAGTAATATAAATTGTTGTAGATTCAGTGTGAAATAAATTATTTAAACCAAGTTAAGTTTCTATTTACGTTACAATATGTTTAGTTCCCTTTATAGAGATCGACATTTTTGAATCAAATCAAATATATCATGTTGAAAATAATCCAGATCTCCCAATCCAAGAAATGTTGTTCATACATTTTAGCAGATGATGACGAAATTAAATTTCAAATTTGCCAAGATATAGTTCAGGTCCCAGATCAAGATCAAACCTTGATTCTAGATCAATATCATAATGGAAAGGCAAACTTACATAGAGGTATTAATGAAACCTTAAGAAGAATTAGAGAAAAGTATAATTGGCCCAGAATCACTAAGATGTAGAAAAATATGTGAAACAATGTGAAACATGCCAAAAAACTAAAAATTTGCAGACAAAATTTAAATAATCCATTAGTTCTAACTGAAACACCAAAAAACACCTTCGAAGAATTAATATCGACATTATGGAAATTCCAAAAAAAAAACTATGCTTTAACAATTCGAGATGAATTACAAAATTTACTCAGGCTTATCCATTAGAAGATAAACGCAAAGTCAGTAGTTAACACACTCTTATTATACTTTCAACATTACGGAACACCTTTAAGAATACATTGTGATAGTGGAAGAGAATTTAATAATCATACTATGAAAGACTTGTGTATATTATACGACATCAAATTGACTTTTTCAAGTGTAAATCACCCTCGAAGTAATGCAAGCGTAGAACGATTTCATAACCTGATGGAAATGATTAGAGCACATCAAACGGAAAACCCTGATGAACACCTTAAATGTTTCTCCCATATGCGGTTATTTGTTACAATAACACAAGAAATAAAACTCATGGATTCACCCGTACGAATTAATATTCGGACACACCTGACTAGACCACCTGAAACCTTATATAATGAAAAGAATTTAATAACTAAATATATTCGAGACTTTGAATAATCGAGTCTCGTATTATTACCAGATTGCTAGACAAAAAACGGAGCGTAGTAAGGAAAAGCTAAGATACGCTTCGATAAAAACATCAAACATGATCCCCTGACTATAAGGTAGGAGATAAAGTCTACGTTAAAGAGAAGTCAGATTGGAAATAAACTTCAAAACAAATTTAATGGACCCTTTCAAATACTTGAAATTTTTAAAATTCAGCACTCTTAAAGAATTTAGAACAAACCAACAATCAAAAAAAATTTCGATAGAATGAAACCTTATTCTGAATAAATTCATTTCAGATAAAAATGCTGTTCTCGCAGTTATCGCAGTAATTACAGCGATGGCATTCGACAATAGGATGTGGTCCCCATCAACAATACCATAGGTATTTATTATCATCAAAAGGACAATCTGAAACTCTCAAATGAGAAGTGGACATTACTTGTTTAAAGATATACTTGCAGTAGGCAACGCTTTGAATCATAATCGAATTATTAAAAAGCTTAGTATTATTTTTAGAACTGAAAATACAGGGATAAACTTTATGCAAAAGCTAAAACTCATGTTAGTTTATTAACACAAATTGCCGAATCATTAGATTCAAAACTTGAAGAAATATATTTAGATACAAAACCATATTGAAAAAAAAACGAGTAAAAAGAGGATTGATTAATGGTATTGGTACTTTTGGAAAGCCATTACCGGCAATTTGGATATCAGTGATGGTGAATATTTCAACGAATGTATTAATAAAATTACGCGAGATGAATATCAATTGAAAACCTATTGAAAAAACTCAGTAACTACATCAGTAATAAAAGTTTTAAACAACTATTCAAAAAATTCAAATTGACGAGGAGAATTCAACAAGGATCTTGGAAATTGAAGATTCCATTTCAGATATTGCAAATGATGTATTAGTCATAGATTCAGAAGTAAAAACTTTGGAAGTCTGTGAATCATTTATGGAAAGTTATTTGTTTATTGAATCATATTTAGACGACATTTTGATTCAATCATTCTGCAAGATTAAAAATACTCCATATTTCAATAATTACCCCATGGGATTTAGAACATGCCCTTCAAGACATTTCACAATCAGTGAAGAAAAGTAATTTACCCTTCCTGCAAAAATCTCAACCATTGCTCAATACCTGATTTGATTGAACTTCAGGCCTTTCAGACCGAATCACGAAGTGGTTTTTATTCTCAAAACCCTTGTTGAACCTGAATTATATACTTCCTATCAATTATACCCCTTTCCTATCCCTGATAACAGGACTGGACTTTCTCATATTTTACCTACAAACTCAAAAAAATATATAGCGAAAGAAGATGATTCCATGTTGTATTTTACACTTCAAAATTTAGATGATTGTAAAATTGTAGGCCCTAGTTTGAGAATTTGTTCAAACATTTTACCATTTCCTATAGATAATGATCCCTATTTGTGAAGCTCAATTATTTAAATATTCAGTTAAAAACCTAGAACTTGTCAGATGTCTCTACTTTTGCAAAGGACTATAATGTATTTAATTTGGATCCGAATATCTGGTTAATAACACTATCAGATCCTTTACCATTGACAATAACCTGTTTAAATGTTGAACCATTTCCCAAAATTATTCAAAACAATTCAATTTTAAAATTAAAGGCAGATTGTAATGCTTTTTGGGTAAAACCAGAGCTAATTCCACGACGTAACTCTTGAGAAAAATATTACTTATAATAGTAATCCTATTCTGATACCATTTGAATGCTGTAAGCACCTTCCTGAAAAAACATAATATGCCTGTCCTGAAACCATTGAAATTGAGTAAACTAAACGTTGATGATTTAAATATTGCACAACATAAATTGAGTCAATACTCTGATGATCTTGATAAAATTATAAATGAACCTTTCGTTATGAAACATATTTCTTGGTTTACTTATTTTATTATTGTATTAATTGTCTGTTTGATCATCTTATATGTCTTCTGTAAGTGTAGGAAACATAAATCTGTAAAATAGGAATTATGACATCAAGAGGAGATGATCATCCCCAAAACCTCCAGGCCAACATTCCCCCCCCTGAGAGTCCTTTCCAGGCTCTTTCCCCAAGAAGACGTCCTAGTATACATCTTGGTGAAGACATTGAAGAAGAAGTCATAGAACTGAATTCCTGTACCAACAGAGTCCATGCCTAAAAGTTGCTGCACCCTTAGCATCAACTTTTCTAAAAGAAGGGAGTTGTTATATCGAAAAATCACCGTATTCCTACGCAGTTATTGGTCGACGTAGTATGCAACAGTGTTGCAAGGTCAAGGAGGACAGCATAGTCAGCGTCCAGGCACCTGGGCCCCAAGAAGCATCCAGAATCGTTAACAGGACGCAGTTCTGCATCAGCATTTCCGAACTTATAAAAGGATGTCCCGATCAGAGGAGCGTCACTTCTATTCCCTTAGTCGTCCGTGTATTTTCATATACGTAAAATTGTATTTATATTATAATAAAATAAAAAGTTTTAAAAAAGAAGTTTTCAACAAATCCACTTTAACATATAACAAAAATTTTTTGACATAAACATTCCTTGAAATTTTGCATTCTCACTGAACTAGCAGTCTGTTATGAAGCAATACAAATTATTATCAAATAAATTGAACAACTGAATGGGCTTTTCACCTTAGTGATAATTCAGCCAGTTTTAGTTGTCCAGTTTATTTTTATGCTCCAAACCAGCTATATTTGGAGGCAAACATATTAGTGAGCATGGAAGAAAGGCATCGTTCCACAAAGTCATTTTTTGTTTCATTTAGGTACCTAAAAAAGAGTTCAAATGTAACACTGCTTTTCAGCATTTCTGAAAATATTGAAACTCAAACAGCAAACACAAAAATGCATTGAAATAATGGATGTTTTAGGTTATGTCATTTTCAATTGATATTTACCTGTATATTCGGCCAATATATAATTTGGAAACAATCAATTGCTACAGATGAAAACCATTATGTCCAGACCAACACGTTATCAAAAACGAAGGAAAATAAAAAACACGATTTTTGTTTTGGATTCAGTGCTATGACTATGACCTTCCTCAACAAAATAAAATGACAGACGTCGCCAGTAATTATGCGTATAGTATGGCCGGCTGTCGCAGACACATGTATATCTGTTCTGTGGTCGCAGAGGGTCCCCGCGACAACGTATTTTTGAAAGGTACAATTTGTGTATCTACGAGAATATTTAAATTCATTTATGATTGCTTTGATATTCCTATGGCCATCCCTTGGGTATCTTCTGAAGGATATCTATTTCAAATCCGTCGATGGATATCCATTTCAAATCAAGTAGAAAAACGAAACATGAGATTTTTCCAAAAAATTAATCCATATGTACGAGCATGAAAGAAACTTAGAAATTGACACAATAAAAATCAATCTGCAATTTAAACTTATCCATATTTTGCTCCGGATATCTTATGGCATCCATATGATATCTTCTGAAGGATATCCATTTCAAATCCGCTCGACGGATATCTTATGGATATCCATTTCAAATCCAGGGATATCCCGACCAGAATTGAATGAATTGGATATCCATAGGATATCCTGTGTTATCTGGGTACCAGAGTTTATTATACTTTTTTTTTTTTTGTTCAATACCATTATTTCTTTCCTCCAGATTGCTATTATATATTTTATCTTCGATGGATATCCCCGAAGGATATCTTTAGAATTCTCTCAAGGAATCTTTCATATAGCTTTTTGAATATCCCTGAAGGATATCTCATGGATATTCCTTAAAGATATCTTATGGATATCTTTGAAAGATATCTTATGGACATCTCTGGAAGATATCTTATGGATATCCTTGAAGGATATTCTATAGTTATTCACTTTTTGGACATCCATCGGATGTCCATAAGATATCTTTTGGATATAATTGATGTCCATAGTATATCCATAAAATTCATGAAGGATGTCCAATGGATATCCATTGGGTGTCCATGTGTTATCTGGGTTCAGGGTATTATCAATCCATAATCCCAAGAATTTGGTGCACGTCTTATTTTCGATGACATGATTCTGAAGGCTTGGGTTTGAAGCAAATTTAAATGAAATTGTTAGTCTTATTCACATTGAAACATAAAGAATTGGAATCACTCCAAGATTTGAGTTTTTTAAATCAACTTTCATTATATTTTTTCAAGGAAGTCTGTATCACTTGTAGTGTATTTCCTAATGGGTGTAAGGCCCTCATAATCCTTTGAAGAGATTCTGATTCCTATAGTTATCCAAGACTTTCAAAATTTACTTTTAATTTTTGCATATTAAAACACCGCAAGAAGACCTCAGTCAAAATATTAGAAGAAACCAAACATTCTCCAAACTCTTGTGTTCAGAGGAAACAATTGTTTATTATAATTTTTTTTTTATTGGTGCCCCTTTTACCCATTTAAAGCACGCCTCAGGTGTTTAAATGAACTTTAAAAAAACGCGCTTTTTTTAAAGGTAACCATGACAAAATCAACAAATCGAGAAACGTTAAGTCTAAATGACAAATTTTTGATTACCTTGTAATGTCAGGAGTACCTTGTAATGTCAAAAAAAAATATTACTCACAATTCGTTCATTTATATGTGCTCCTCCATCCATTTGATGAACTTTTTCATATTCTTTATATATATATAAATCACTGGATTTCGCGGTATAAACCGCGATTCTGCCTCACTATTCAAAAAAATCGATATTAGAATAATTCATTTTGAGCTCTGGTGACAACAAATATTGATCTTTGGTAACAAATTGCAAATGAATGTTTTTCTATTTCCATGACAACGAAAGGTATACTGATGTCACATCACGAATTCAACCTTCTTGCATTATTAGTTCTTATTTCTATTTTTTGTAGTAATAATACCAGTATATATGATTTCAAAGTGACCAATAAAAAAATAACGTAGTATTCGTGGATAACTGGTCTTAAAACACTTGTTATTTCGAGCACTCCGGCTGCGCCGTCGTGCTCGAAAAATCGCGCGTGTTTTAAAGCCCTTTATCCACTTATACTTTAATATACTCATTTTCATTAAGACTATTCGCTCTCCTCTTTCATATTTTTTTTTCAGTTTTATCTTTTGTATCATGTTGCTCGCTAGATTTTCCAACTTACGAACGGTCACTCAAATTCCACTCTCGCAAACTACTATGGAATATCATTTAAAAATCTCTGAGAATCTCTATGAATGCTAATTTATTACATGCTTTTATTTAGTTTCACCTGTCCCGATGTTTGTCATCAAATCTTGCAAGTTAAATTTGACCCACTTCTAGTTGTTCGATTAACGTGAAATTTGGCAGGTGTTCCTAGTTCCCGTGACAATGCATTTGTTAGATAAAAAAAATGGCGGCTCCACGATGGCGGACGAGATTTGTGTTTATGGTCCAATTCGATTCAAAATTGGTATGTGGGGGTTTTCAGGGTCGAAGATTAGGAACTTTCTGACGAAATTCATAAAATCAAAATGGCGGCTTCAAGATGTCCGACGATTTCTGTGATTATGGTCCGATTCTATTCAAAATTGGTATGTGAGGGTTTTCAGGGTCGGAGATTATGAATTTTTGACAAAATTCACAAAATCAAAATGGCGGCTCCAAGATGGCGGACGATTTTATAATTTTGGTCCGATTCGATTCAAAATTGGTATGTGGGTGTTAGGGGTACTTACTAAAAAGCACAAAATAAAATAATTATTAAAAAAAACCTTTTTAAAAAGTACAAAATAATTGCTTTAGATGTGTGACGTAGGTTATTCCGTGAGTTAACTGTTAAACTCGGTGTGCCACAGGGTTCTGTTCTAGGACCATTACTGTTTCTCCTCTATGTCAACGATCTTCCTCAACACATAATGGCAGGCTATGTTACAATGTTTGCTGATGATACTACGATAACTATATCAGGTGAAAACGCTGAGCAACTCATCAGCAAATCAGAACGCATTATTGATCAGTTCAGCACCTGGTGCCAAAGAAATAGGCTCTTTCTAAATACTTCAAAATCAATCAGTGTTAATTTTCACTTCAGACGAAATATTCCAAATTGTCTATGCCCAAACTATGCTATTCACGCTTCTGAAGAAATAAAATTTGTTGGTACCTACCTAGACGACAATTTAAATTGGGAAAAACAAGTGGATCATATTTGTGCCAACTTGAATAAAGCGTACTATGCCATAAAGCAGTTGAAATCCAGTTTGGATGAACCTGGCTTTACTAACATATATTATGCCATGGCCTATTTTCATCTAAGTTTAAATGTTATGGCATGGGGAAGGGCAGAGGATTTTCCAGAATTTTCTTAGAACAGAAACGCGCCATAAGGCTAACTCAATATGGACTTCCGAGATAGCTGTCGGCCGGTTTTTATAGATAAAAAAATATTGACAGCCTCTTCTATCTTCATCCTCAAATGTATTATGTTTGTCAGGCAAAACCCCAAATTATATGAGAAGACTGCTACAGAACGCAGTCATAATACAAGAAATGGTGATCTTTTCAATCACAGTGTTTCCAATTTTAATTAGGGTAAATTTTGTGAATGTTGTAAAATGCTCGCATACCTTTTATGTATGTGAGTATATGAGTATATATGTGTATATATATATATATATGTGTATATATATATATATTTTAATTTTTTTGTATTTTTACTTAATTTTCTTAAAACTGAGTTACCATATATACCAAGTGTATCAAAAACGGTGAATAAAAATTATTATTATTATATAGATTCAAAAGCTTGTCGCATCTGTATTCGAAATGAAAACTTTGCGCGACAAGCTCTTGAATCTATAACTCAGGGAATAACCTACGTCACACATCCAAAGCAATTATTTTGTACTTTTTAGGGTATTTGAATAAAAGCTTGTTTTTAAAAAGGTTTTTTTTATTAATTATTTTCCACTCTGGAAATCATGTTGACACGCAGTTGTGGATAGTCATAGAGTACATTTTCCTCTCTACAATCAATGAATCTTGTTTATTTATTATCTGTCTTGAAAGCGTATTTTGAGATTTTGTTGAGGAATTTATATGCATTATTACATGAAATGTTGATCTATTCAGCAATTGCAATGATTAATATTTTTTGGTTTAATAAATTTTTTGAACTTCAATGAGTGCATATAGTGCAACGATAGTTTCTATTTTGTTTATGAATGTTCTTCATGTAAAGTACGGTGAAATATAAGTTCTGAATTTGAAGTTGTATAATTAGTTGACGATTTAAAGCATATCGTCAAGTAATTATACATTAAAATTCATTGAAACATTACTAATTAAAATATTAAAAAATAAAGTCTGAAGCATGTGTGTCTTGAAAAGTACAATATTTATAAATTGGGAAATTATTTATTCATTGTCATATGCTTGAGTCACTGGTACCAACTGAGGGTAGTATCAAACCATTTCATATCAGTTGGTACTATCCTCAGTTGGTACCAGTGACTGTCAAAGCATATGACAAGTGAATAAATATTTTCCCCAAGTTATAACCTATTGTACTTTTTCAAGACACACATGCTTCAGACTTTATATTTTTAATATTTTAATTAGTAACGTTTCAATGAATTTTAATGTGTATAATTAGTTGACGATTTAAAGCATGTGTTGCCAACTTCAAATTCAGAACTTATATTTCACCGTTCAACATTCATAAACAACATAGAAACTAGTTTCAACAAAGATGTAAGTTATTAGTACCATAAGTTCCGAATGACACACTAATTTGTTCAATTCTTCATTGTAGTATCCCTGAAGATGGAAATAAAACATTCTGAAAGCTTGGACAAACTTAAAAGAGTACACTTTTTCTTTTGCTGCATACCCCAATAATCAATTTGTTACATATATATATATATATATATATATATATATATATATATATATATATATATATATATATATATATAAAATTGTAACAAATTTTCAAGTAAGAGTGATGGATGATGTAATTAATCTCTCTGAAAATACTAAATTTCTCGGAACTTTCGTAGATAGTGATATGAGATGGGAAGCAAATATAAATGATGTTGAAAGATAAACGCCATGTGAAGTGGAATAAATAGAAAAATTGAATTAAACATAAAAGATTCAATATGAATTGAACCAGAAAATGGTAGATCTCAGGTGAAAAACAACTACTTTCCTGGCAAATACCACGCAGAACGTTGAATGATATTCACCAGAAAATCCATGCATACCTCCATATAAATGGACATTAAATGCAAATGTTTCTTTCTGATAAGCTCGATTATGTTTAATTTATGTCGTGTTCACCCAACAATCCGTATACCGGTTTCAGGCTTTTTTGGCCCTCATCAGTACGGAGTAGTCAACCAGCCAAAGGTCCGAAGAGCTCTGGCTGAAGCGAGACACAACATAACCAAAACCATCATCGAGTCTATAACACCTATAGGTACGCCGGAAAGAAAACTTTTAACTGGCGGTACCTAGTGACAGAAAGAAACACTCCGAAAATCTCCCACCTCGATAGGTTTCTAAATAAAAGATTCCTTCTCAGTAGGAGTGGCAAGCCCGACTAGCATATAGTGAAAGATAATAATAATAATCTTTATTAGCATCAGCTCTCAATTATAAATAGTATAAATAAAATAGTAGTATAAATGTATAAATAAAATAGTATAGTATAAATAAAATAGCATAAATAAAGTACAGAACACATAAAATACAATGCACGAACAAGTTAAATTAGCAGTATAAAATCGAAATAATACAAGAAGAGATATTACAATGATGGGTTATAAACCTTTTATATATTTTACACACTGGCTTTTGAATTCTCTAAATGACGAGTATTCTTTCAATTCTCTTGGTAATGAGTTGTAAAGCTGTAAGCCTTTGATGAACACTGTGTTTGTAGCAGCATTAGCAATATTAATATAGAAATCATTGGAAGCATGTGATCTGGTATTGTGATTATGTATTTCTTGGAGATAAGTTATTTCTTCAGTTAGATAGGTTGGTAAGCATCCTGACTTGAGTTTATACACAAACTTTAGCATATTATAAGCAGCTCTCTGTCGAACATTCAATAAATTCAAGGATTCCAACATGTAAGCTATTGATGTTCGTTTTCTACATAATAGAATGGCTCTCATAGCACGATTTTGTACTTTTAATGTATCATTTGTTCATTATTCATCAGGTATATGAATGTTCCACAGAAATCAAGATGAGGAGATATTATGGTTTTATATATAGTTAACTTAGTAAAAGATGATACCTTATTATTCAATCTATATAGGAAATTAATTTTTCTTGCCATTTTCTTCTTAATATACTCACAATGTGATTTAAGATTCAGTTCATTATCTATCATGAAGCCCAGGTACTTGAAATGTTTAGCTTCTTCAATTACATTATTATCAATCAATAAATGGTGGCTGGATGTTACATTTTTCAATTTGTTCAAGTTTTATTTATGTTTAATTTCAAACCATTGTCATTCAGCCATATGGACAAATTTCTCAAATCTTGATTTATTAATGATATAGTACTCTGAATATCCTCTACATCTCCTTCAGCGTAGATCATAGTATCATCCTAAACAATTTTATTTTGCAATTTTGAACATGGTGTACTATGTCATTGATGAACAAAATGAATAATATTGGTCCTAGAGCACTTCCTTGAGGGACTCCATAATGTATGTCGTTGCTGCCAGAAAATGTATTATTATATTTAACTATTTGAGACCTACCAGAAAGATAGCTTTCAAACCATTTCAGCGCATTTTCCTTAATGCCAAATTTCTCGAGTTTTCTCAGAAGCAGAGAGACATTTACAGTTTCAAAGGCTCTCTTTAAGTCTAAAAATATAACAATAATGATCTTTTTATTATTGATTATCTCAGTTTTCCATTTAGACAATAAATAATGCAATGCAGTTTCACACGAATGTGCCTGCCTGAATCCTGATTGTTCCTTTACTAGTATATTATTATCTTCTACAAATTGTAGTAGCTGATCCTTTACTGCTAATTCTAATATTTTCTCATAGATAGGAAGTGTATTAATCGGGCGGAATTCCGAACAAGAGGTTGTATTGGACACTTTTCAATAGGCACAATTGTGGCTACTTTCCATTTTCAGGGAATTGTCCTGTGATCAATGAAGTGTTAATCAAATATAATATATGGTTACCAGCAACTTCGAATGTTAATTTTAATATTTCCAAGTTGATGCCGTATTTATCACCACCTTTTTTCTTCATTCTATTCATTATCATTTTGAGGTCATTCATTGTGAGTGCTTCAAAATGTGGTAAGCGTCATTTGGTGTCGAGGCAAAACATCCAAGATATAATCGGAGCTGTGAACAGGTTTGATGTCGCACAATTTCCAATATACTTTCTATGAAGTATGAATTGAAAGAATTTGCTATATCTGCGTCATTTTTTCCAATGATTACCGAAATTTATTTTTAGTAGGCCTGTTTTGAGGTTTTCCATTTATTAACTCTTTGAGAGACCTCCACATTGCCTTTGGATCTCCTTTGTTTTGATCAATTTGTTCTTCGTAGTATTTTTTCGTTTCCTGCCTAATCAATGAAGTAACAACATTTCTAACTTTCTTATAGTTAATCCAGTCCTCCTCTAATGCCGAATCCCTAGCCACTTTATACAAAAGGTCCCTATATTTTATTTGTTCCATGATCTCGTCTGTAAACCATACTTTCAGTTTGAAGTTATTGAATGTTCTATATTCTTTCCAAGGTGCATGTTCATCTAGAATTTTTACAACATTATTAAGAAGAGTCTGCCAGTTTATTCAATCGTACTATTTATACTTACAGTTTGAAGTTATTGACTGTTCTATATTCTTTCCAAGGTGCATGTTCATATAGAATTTTTTTAAATTCAATTTCACCTCATTTGTTATCAGCGAGATAAGTATATTAGAATGGTCGGAAACTTTAAGATAATCAGATATTTGGTATTTAATATTTTTATCACTTGTTAACACATAATCAATCAGTGTAGACGAGTCTTTAGTAATTCTTGTACTTCCTTCAACAATTTGATACATTCCAAATAGGTTCAATAGCGTTTAATTTTTCTACTATCGTTGAGTCTACTTTTAGATCTATGTTGAAATCACCTGTTATAATCAATATAGATTTTTCTTCCATTAAAATCTCAATATTTTCTTCCAAAAATGACAAAAACTCTGAGTGAGAAGAATTTGGAGAATGGTAAAGTGTACAAACAGTATAAGTTTCTTTACTATTCAGTCTTACCTTTGCTGCTAACATCCACGTGTTCATATAGATTGATTTGTTCATTACTTGTTGGTATTCCAAACCTGTCTTAACATAAATGCTGACCCCACCAGTGTGTCTACTCGTAGATTTACAATTTAACATATCAAATCCATCTATTTTTGTTTCATTTTGATTAATATCATCAGTGATACGAGTAAACGCCATGTGAAGTGGAATAAATAGAAAAATCGAATTAAACGGTTTTCTTCACATAAAAGAATCAATATGAATTGAACCAGAAAATGGTAGATCTCAGGTGAAAAACAACTACTTTCCTGGCAAATACCACGCAGAACGTTGAATGATATTCACCTGAAAATCCATTGAATGCAACTGTTTCTTTCGATAAGCTCGATTATGTTTAATTTATGTAGTGTACACCTAACAATCGCATACGGTTTCAGGCTTTTGGCTCATCAGTGGAGAGTCAACCAGCCAAAGGTCTGAAGAGCTCTGGCTGAAGCGAGACACAACATAACCAAAACCATCATCGAGTCTATACACCTAGTGATGCGGAAAAGAAAATTTTAACTGGCGGTACCTAGTGACAGAAAGAAACACTCGAAAATCTCCCACCTCGATAGGTTTCTAAATAAAGATTCCTTCTCAGTAGAATTGGAATCCGACTAGCATATAGTGAAGATAAGCTCATGTGAAGTGGAATAAATAGAAATATCGAATTAAACGGTTTTCT
Organism: Gonioctena quinquepunctata; assembly: GCA_018342105.1. NCBI lineage: Eukaryota > Metazoa > Arthropoda > Insecta > Coleoptera > Chrysomelidae > Gonioctena > Gonioctena quinquepunctata. The sequence goes on along the minus strand of JAFIRS010004013.1, from coordinate 77,307 downwards.
TCACATAAAAGATTCAATATGAATTGAACCAGAAAATGGTAGATCTCAGGTGAAAAACAACTACTTTCCTGGCAAATACCACGCAGAACGTTGAATTATATTCACCTGAAAATCTATGCATACCTCCATAGGTACACTACCACTAGGTACCGCCAGTTAAAAGTTTTCTTTTCCGGCGTACCTATAGGTGTTATAGACTCGATGATGGTTTTGGTTATGTTGTGTCTCGCTTCAGCCAGAGCTCTTCGGACCTTTGGCTGGTTGACTACTCGCTCTGATGAGGGCCAAAAAGCCTGAAACCGGTATGCGATTGTTAGGTGAAACGACATAAATTAAAACATAATCGAGCTTATCAGAAAGAAACATTTGCATTCAATGTCCATTTATATGGAGGTATGCATGGATTTTCAGGTGAATATAATTCAACGTTCTGCGTGGTATTTGCCAGGAAAGTAGTTGTTTTTCACCTGAGATGTACCATTTTCTGGTTCAATTCATATTGAATCTTTTATGTGAAGAAAACCGTTTAATTCGATATTTCTATTTATTCCACTTCACATGGCGTTTATCTTTCACTATATGCTAGTCGGGCTTGCCACTCCTACTGAGAATGAATCTTTCATTTAGAAACCTATCGAGGTGGGAGATTTTCTTTCTGTCACTAGGTACCGCCAGTTAAAAGTTTTCTTTTCCGCGTACCTATAGGTGTTATAGACTCGATGATGGTTTTGGTTATGTTGTGTCCGCTTCAGCCAGAGCTCTTGGACCTTTGGCTGGTTGACTACTCCGACTGATGAGGGCCAAAAAAGCCTGAAACCGGTATGCGGATTGTTAGGTGAACACAACATAAATTAAACATAATCGAGCTTATCAGAAAGAAACACTTGCATTCAATGTCCATTTATATGGAGGTATGCATGGATTTTCAGGTGAATATAATTCAACGTTCTGCGTGGTATTTGCCAGGAAAGTAGTTGTTTTTCACCTGAGATCTACCATTTTCTGGTTCAATTCATATTGAATCTTTTATGTGAAGAAAACCGTTTAATTCGATTTTTCTATAAATGATGTTAGTAAAAAGTTAAATAGTGGTTATTATGCCATTCTTCAACCAAAAAATATTTTTGATATAACTCAACTGATCAATATTTATTATGCCATAATCTACTTCCACATCTCCTGTAATGTCAACATCTGGGGCAGCTCCAGCAACTCCAACAGAATATTTATTCTATAGAAAAGGGTCATCAGACTCATTTTCCCTCTAAAGGTTAGAGATTCCTGTAGAGAATATTTCAAAAGATTCAATATCTTAACATATCCATGTATATATATTTTTAAATGTATAATGTTATTTCTGAAACACAAACATATGTACGACACTGTTTCCCAACATCATAACTATTCTACTAGAAACGGAGATCTCATCAGGATCCCGACTCATAACACATCATTCTTTAAGAACAGGAATCAAATTTTTCAACCATCTCCCAACTGATCTAAGAAGAATTCAAAACAAAAATATGTTTAAATCAAAATTGAAGAAATATCTGCAAGAAAACTGTTTCTACAGCATTTCTGAATTTTTAATCTGTGTATATATGACATTCATATTTTTCATTTGCTTAGTTTTAAATTCGAGATAAAATGTTAGTTTTATCTGTATATATATGACTTTGGTATTTTGATCTACCTTTTTGTGTTCTTGACGTATCCTATATCATGTATTTGATCTTAAAGGATTCAATAAATTAATATTATTATATATATTTCACAACCGAAACTGTTAGGGCTAGGGTTCGATTTGAACTCCAGAACAGTACTTCGAAAATTGAATATGTTTCAACACATTCATTTGAAATGCAAACAAAATCTTTAGAATCGGTTATGGAAAATTATCGGAGAAAAAGTCCCACTTATTGATTTTATAAACTTTTAAAATTTATTTGCATTGATGCGGCAAAAAATCGACAGCCTGTGACTGACATACAAACACGATTCATTTCAATGATACAAAACATTAGTAATTATAAATTATAACTGAGTGAATGTTCGAATAGTTTTGCAGAAATAACAATTCACAAATCGTAACCTCAGTTGGATTGAAAACCATTAAAATTTTCCAATTGGTTGGAAGTTTCATAAGTGACATGTCCGTATTCCGCATCAGTGTGCAGGTTGCCTAAGGTTGGCTTATGCATTTTGTAATGGGGAAACAGATCCAATGCGTTGAACTATGTCAATTTGTCATCATATATTGTGAAAAATTTGAAGTAGTAAGCGAAAATCTCGACTAAAAAGTCTAAACAAAATCGAATCAGTGCATACACCAGGGTTTCTAGGCATCTTACTTATTTCAGTAAAACAAAAATATATCAAAATGTTTAATAAATAAAAAAATCTACATAAAATGTTTAATACATAAGATATGAATGGAAGTGTTATGAAATATTTATATTGCTAGTTACATAAAAATAATTCAAAACAAGTCAACACTCATTATCCTCATTCTTTAAACCAAATGTGTTACAGATCGTTAAAAGTAATATATTTTAAATAGAATAAACTGTTATTTGTTGATGTTAAGATTTTTTCAATTCATTACAGTTCAGTCATTTCTACTTTTGAAACTGAGGGCATATTCTATATCCAATTGTCAACATGTGAAAAAATAAGTTTACTGTTATCCCTTAAGAAAATATAACATAAATGGCCTGCCACAATTCCAGAATGAAGTAATACTTCATTAAATTTACAATTTTATAGGAAGGATATGTTTTTTTATGGGTATACAATTTTTCCCATTCACAAATTTGAATTATTGAAAGCAGAAAATCGAACTGACTTTATCAAGATCTAGTGTATCTATAACAAAATCATGGCTTTTGAAATATATTCTAATACACTTAAAGAAACTAGGAAATCTCAAAAATAATCTGAAAATTACTGGAATATCATAAAATGCCCCTAATTTCAAAGTATATACCTAAATTCAATTGTTTCAGATATCTATTTCAATGATGTACACTAAATAAAAAGTTGAACTTTATATATAAATAACTTATGATTAGGCACTCAAACAATAATTGTATAAATATATATTGTATAATATAAGTTTGTAGTTAGGAAACACGAACCCATGTTTCAATACAAATATATGACAAATTCTATGCTATTCTCTCTACAAGTTTATGCTTAGGTATACATAAATATACTTATTCTTATACTTTTCAGGGGTACACATGGATTGTAAACCCATACGAATAATGCACACGTAATACAAATACTGAGAGTGGAGCAAATACATTGCATATAAAAAGGGTCCAATTATGGTAAATAGAATGTGCAAAAGAAAAATGAAATAAAAAAATATGTGTAAAATGGAAATATATAATCAGTTCTGGACTTGTTTAAAAGTATATCAGAGATTGACATCAAAGTAGTTGTGGAAAATCATACCAGAAATAAAACTTTTAGTATACGAATAAGAACCATTTAACAATCACAAATATCTATACAGAAAAATGCTTAATACCTTCCTTTACATGTCTTTTGTTTACCACATTTGTCAACCACTTTTAACCTATTAGTTAAAGCACTACAAATAGGACTGCAATGTTAGAGTCAGAGCAGAATAATGTCCAACCGGACTCTGTGATATGTTCTAACACTAAACTATAATTGCCAATATCTACCATTAATAAATATGGGTCACCCATTTTGAGCTCTCTTATGGGTAATCAACTTCCACTTCCGCACACCTCCATAAAAAAGGTTTTTAATTTTATAATTCTAAAAGAAGTCAATAACACAGGCCAACAAGGAATATTCATCACAAACAATTATCCTAGACTTGACTTGGGATGCTAATTCCTAATATGATTTCAATTTTCCTTCAGCAAGTATAGTTTTTTAGATGAAGTAGTGTCATGATATTTAACATATAAACTATATATACTGGCCGCCTTGAAATAGTGAGAGCCATTCACCTCTTATACCACACTAAATCGTTTATTAAACTGCACTCTTACAGTTAAATGAGCCCATATTTATAATAATAGTAATAAGTGGAGTTATTGTGGTGTGTAATAGTTATTTACATATCAAGAGGCGCTAATGATGAGTGGGGAATATTGACCAAGATGTTAAGATTCGTATAATGTACATTTTTCTTTGATATTTTAAAAACAAGGAGCATCATTTAATTCAATTTTGAATTTAAAAAATCATGTTTTAAAAAACGGTAGACGAAAATTTTGGATAAGACAAATTTATTGCCATTTTGAGTATTTTGACAATGGAAAATCAAAATAAAGTGGGATTTTCTCTGTTGTCATGTATTGTTATGAAATTTAACAGAGTTTACTTTATACTTGATAACTCTCCTGCCGAAAATATTTGAAAATTAAAGAATGCAATTTCCCCAATGACGTCCCTGTTGTTGACATGTAGATGAAAAGTATTTTTGTGTTTTCGAACAATAATTATAATTTTTATTTCAACCACAGTCATTCATTTATAATGTTGGCATCGCTACTTGGGTCATTTTGAAATATAGTGTAGAATTTTTCATTGCACTCAATATGCTTACAAGTTTATCAAACTTCTATTGCAATATGAGAGATTAATACATAAAATACCCTTGAAATCGTCATGGAGAGCGGTAACAAAATATTTAATAAAAACCAATAATTTATGTAAAGGAAATAGAGAATATCACATTATTTTCAACAGTACATATATATATATATATATATATATATATATATATATATATATATATATATATATATATATATATATATTACTCATACTGACATTTATGATTACTTCAAGATAAACTTCGAAATGGAATGAAAGACACCAACCTCATGAGGTTTTATCAAATAACCTTATATCTGCCTAAGCAGCATAGCCTATATATTACTTCAATTTACCAAATCACATACAAAATGGGTGACCCCTTCACAACAAATTATCTTGTATGTAAATTTACATAATTTCTTGTAACATAATTCAATTTGGTATCCTTGATATCACTGTTCCCTAATTCTCTTTGTTGTGAATTCTTCAGAAACACCCCATATTCAACTATACTAAAACAGTACAAAATTACTTTGGTCTTTAAAAAATACTAAAAAGTGAAAATATATTCAGTACGATAAACTCTTTTATTTTTTATTTCCCATGGTCGTTGCTGCTTTCGGAATGATCAGAATTATTATTGACTCTACCGTCAGGTTTCTCCTTTTTGATAATTGTTATATCTGGACAGTTCGCCAACGAAGAAGAAGTATTGCTTGGTGTTGTGGCAATGAGATTTTTAAATACATTGGTGTTGTTTGAAGGAATATCAGGCAGTATAGAATCGGCCTCATCTTCAGAGTCATCATAGGATTCGCCCGCATTCGACTGTCGACTCGAGTTTGCGTCAGATGTGTCAAGTTGTGACATGGATATCAGGTAGTTAGAGAGAGTTTGGGGGGTTACATTGAGCTGCTCTGCAGCACGGAAAAGGGTTATCTCTTTCCGTTTTAATTTGAGTAATACATCTGTGGGTCCCTGCTCTGTCCAGAAGTCCCTAACTCTGGAAGAAAATAAATGTAATCAGAAGGTGTTCAACAAAAAATATATTTTAAATAATGTTTTTGTTTCATTTTGGTATAATGAAAATGAAAGTTTATGAATACAGGGTCTGGCAAGAAGTCTGCATCAGATACATTTTATTTATAAAATTTCATTAATGATGAAAGTTTCTGCATATGACAAAACTTTTAATTTGGTAATCAAAGTACAGGATATTCCAAACTCTAATTAGATGTATCTGGAAAACTAAAAGAAATTTTGGTTCCCGCCAATAGAAGACTGTGATCAAGCTTTTGAAAATATTTTCTTGGTTGCAGTGCTGCTACATATGCCTAACTAATATCAATTTTGGAATTTCAAATAAATATATATACAGGGTGTAACTGAATAAGTGTAAAACATTTAAGGAGGTGATTCCTCATCGAAAAAAAGATAGGATCTTTCATATAAAGAAACTTCATTGGAGCATCCCTTGTTAAGATACAGCCCCTTAAAGGGGGTACATAAAATTTGTATAACAATTTTTTTCACAAGCACTGAAAAAGTTACAATATTGAAATTAACCTGACGTTTTGTACTACCAAAAGACACTTAGCCAGTAATTTATTTGGTTTACCCCATGGTTGTAAGGGTGAAAAACGCAACCCTAAAATTTATTTCCAATGTCACTTTTGTCTTATTATTTGTTTACCATTTAAAATTTATTTCCGATAGCCTGTTTCATTCTAAACAAAAATGTCTCCTGGGTTTTTGCCCAAAATAAACCAGTAAGCAGCAAAACATTATTTTACGAACAACTACAGAGATACATCGTCATAAATGCGAACTGGATTTATTGTTATTTTGTAGTTAGTACCTGCATTAAACGATTAAAGGGTAATAAACAAAACTAAGTTATTAATAACAAACCACACAACATGTAGAAATCATAGTGAATGTTCAATATGTCTACCTTCAAACATTACGCATGCGTCTAGACGTCGGCGCATTGAGCCACGTATTCGCTCAAATATTCCTGGAGTCTCTCTGATTACCTGCACATCGATGATGCGGTTTCTTAAGTCCTCTACATCGCTGAACAGGAGTACGATATACCAAATGCTGTGAATGGCCCCAAATGGGAAATCGAGAGGATTGAGATCCGGGGATCGAGCGGGCCATTTATGTGGTCCTCCTCGACCTATCCACTGATTTGCATATGTTTCAGTTAAATGCTGACGTGCTACTTGACTAAAATGGGCGGAGCCCCATCATGCATAAAAACATATCCCTTCTGACGCCCAAAGGAACTTCCTCCAGCAGTACTGGATGCACTTCTCTTAAAATTGAACGTATGCCTCACCATTTAATCGAGGAGGTAGAAAATGAGGCCCAATTAAATCATCCCCAATAACTCCGAGCCACACGTTAAGAAAACTGTTCTTGATGGCTAGTTTCGACAATAGCGTGAGGGTTTTCATCAGCCCATATGTGGTAATTATGAAAATTAATAATCTTGTCCCGAGAAAACTACATTCGTCTGTGAATTCTATCGTCTTCAGAAAGTCACAATTTCTTCTAATCATTTCCAGCATCCAATTGCAAAATTCAAGACGGTTCGGAAAGTCTCGGTAACAGTGCCTGTACTCGTTGCAGATGGTAAGGGTCTAAGAGTTGTTCCTTTAAAATTCGAAATACCGTCCATATGATCAACCTTTAGCTGGAAAGCAATGTTTCTAGTACTGGTAGTAGGTTGTTCTTCAATCAAATTAAGTACTGCTTCCTCAAGCTGTGGTGTTCGTATTTCTCGATGGCGACCACATATCCTGCGTTCTTTTGTCGAATGAACCATATTCTCGTGAATCGTTGATGAAGTCGAGCAAATATTCTATGTGAAGGATGCTGCCGTTGAGGATACATTTCAGCATATCTTCTAGAAGCTTCTAACCCATTCCTTCGACAGACCGTAAACGTAATGCATATCAGCCATTTCCTCATTTGTGTATGCCATTTTATTAACAAGTGAATTATTAAAGTAACAAATTAAGAACAGAACAACAACACACAATTAGTATTAATTCAATTTCGAAAATTCCCAAACTGACAGCGTCATACCAATTTAATTGTCACTATCGCTAATAGCGACCTACTAGATAGATTAGTTTCGTATTTTCGCATTTATGCAGATGTATCTCTGTATTTGTTCGTAACATAATTTTTTGCTGCTTACTGGTTTCTTTTGGGTAAAACCCAAGAGACATTTTTGTTTAGAATGAAACAGGCTATCGGAAATAAATTTTAAATGGTAAACAAATAATAAGACAAAAGTTACATTGGAAATAAATTTTAGGGGTTGCGTTTTCACCCTTACAACCATGGGGTAAACCAAATAAATTACTGGCTAAGTGTCTTTTGGTAGTACAAAACGTCAGGTTAATTTCAATATTGTAACTTTTTCAGTGCTTGTGAAAAAAATTGTTATACAAATTTTATGTACCCCCTTTAAGGGGCTGTATCTTAACAAGGGATGCTCCAATGAAGTTTCTTTATATGAAAGATCCTATCTTTTTTTCGATGAGGAATCACCTCCTTAAATGTTTTACACTTATTCAGTTACACCCTGTATATGTATATATATATATGTATACATATATATATATATATATATATATATATGAAAAGTAAAAAGCCATGTAAAAAGTGGAATGAAATAGAAAAATCGAAGTACACAGTCTATTTTCACACAAGGATTCAATATAAATTGAACCACAAAATGGTAGATACAGGGGAAAAACAACTACTTTCCTAGCTAATACCACGCAGAACGTTGAATGATATTCACCTGAAAATCCATGCAAAATTCCATTTAAATGGAAATTGATTGCAAATGTTTCCTTCGGATTTGTTTACCTTGTGTCTCGCTTCGGCCAGAGCTCTTCGGATCTTTAGCTGGTGACTACTCCGTACTGATGAGGGCCAAAAAAGCCTGAAACCGGTATGCGGATTGTTAGGCGAACACGACATAAATTGAACATAATCGAGCTTATCAGAAAGAAACATTTGCAATCAATTTCCATTTAAATGGAATTTTGCATGGATTTTCAGGTGAATATCATTCAACGTTCTGCGTGGTATCAGCTAGGAAAGTAGTTGTTTTTCCCCTGTGATCTACCATTTTGTGGTTCAATTTATATTGAATCCTAGTGTGAAAATAGACTGTGTACTTCGATTTTTCTATTTCATATATATATATATATATATATTACTCTATCTTTTTATTTCACTGTGAATAACTCTTACTGACCATTCCATGAACATTATTTATTTAGTAATTTTTTGTTACTAAAATAAACCAAATAAAAACTTGACTATATCATGATCCATCAGTCTAATTTTTCCTTCATTGGGTGAATGTCAATTGGTATTGGTTATAATAACAAAGTGCCTGAACGAGTTTTGAATTTGGAAAAATAGCCGTAATCCAACTTCCTTTAAAGCTGTATTTTTTGAAATCATATAAACTTTTGGGAAAATATGAGATATTTCATAATTTTATAGAGAGGATTGTTCGCAATTTAGAAAAATTTCTTGGAATTTTTCAATGGAATACCCAAAGTAGACCAGTTAACATACCGAAATATTGTCAATGTCTATCCTTACTCTCATATATTGTTTTGTGAGAAACTTCAACAAAAAATTGCACCACAACATTTGGCCCATACTACCTACCCAAGCGAGAAAATGATAAAATCGGTCAACAATACTAGAAAATTAGATTGTCTGGAGAGTGTAGTTATCCAGAAAAACCATACTAAAAATATACTTAATGAGGATAATGGGCCATGTATTCTACCTTGTTTTCTTTGATCCCCATAGAACCATCAAGATTCCATTAGCGACTTGAGCCACAGTAATTAGTATAGAATAACCCAATTATAAACACCAGGTATATATTGCAAGAAAATGTTACAATTTATTTAGTGTACTTTACCTACTGGTGATGATAACTTCACCAGAGAGTAAAAAACAAATAATAGTTACTGTCATAAGAAAAGGTGATAATGAAAAATGTTGTTGAAAATAAAAAATAAAAATTTGTAAGAGATCCTAAGAAACCTAAATCAAATTGATTCCACCTTTACAATTTTTGAGAACAGGAACAGATAGAGTTCCTGATACGTCAATAGTGTAGAGATAATTGTCTTTTAATTTAATATTTTTTTCTGATGGGCAAAATTCATAATACAAGGTACTGTCACATCTACTATTACCATTACAATTGAATATTTTTTCCATTAACAAATAAATAATTTGATGTTTGCAGTTGGGGCAACTTATCGCTTTAATCTTCTACACCTTCAAAGATTCCCTAGAAAAAAATGTGTAATTCTCAATGCGTTACCACTTTGGTATAAAGCATCAGAAGTCGTCTCCAGTATATTCAGACATCAAAAAAGGCTGTTAGAATCCTGGCTTATGCTAAATATTGAGATACTGCCACTATTCAAAATTATTACCATTCATCATTGTTTATATTATGTTGGTCTGGTTGAGATCCACGAAGTATTTACCAAACCGTTGAGTATAATTTTGATATTTTCATCACAGTGCCATCCTGAGTGCAGACACAAACTGTAGATAAAACATTAACCACAAATATGCGTAATTTTTTTCAAGTCGTGTTATAACACTAACATAACAAAAATAAAATAAACAAAGGTATATATTTTATTTGTAGTTGGTTGAAGTTCATCTTATTGACCAGAATAATAGGTGCGGCATTGGGAATATTGTGGGTGATGATAAAGTAAGGTTGTGGTTAAATAAAATGAATTGTGATTTAGGGTGGTTAGGGGTGAGACGCAATTTGAACCATCGACTGGTAGAGTCAATAAGGAAATGGAGAAATGGTACTGCTATGGAAATGCATATTTTATGAAATATAAGTACTGTGACATCAACATACTGAAGAAGGTATTTTGAAAAATTTAATCAATTAGGGTCATCTTGTAGGTGGTGATAAATGTCTGAATAATATAAATTGTAGAGCAACTGTGAAAAAGGAGATCCCTGTGGTTAACATTGGTTTCTGGTAAACTTGTATAAATATACTGCTTAAAATCTCAACAATAAATTTTCTATCAACTAGCTGTTGATGAAGGCAGTTAGATGAACAAGTATACCTAACGTGTGCAAAATGTTTTGAAGACTGAAGTTGTTTAAGTTTGGTTCCTATATTGTTCACAAGTGTGCAAAGATAATGAAGAGTTGAGCGATTATTGGAATGGTTATTATGACTAATGTTTCCACACCAAGGCATATAGGCGTTTTGTTAACAGTATGCATTCACTTTTATAATGTACAGGTGAAAATTATATTACAGTTTCCTCAAACAAACAAAAATAGTAGAGGAGAAATTATTGCCAAAGAAATAACCATTTTGAAATGGAAGGATGAGGAATGCCCCTTGTTATCCACAAAACATACTTATGAAACAACATGAGTTTTGAAACTGAAAAATCTAAAATTGTAGTAGATTAAAACGCAAAATGACAGTTTGTGAGCTATTGATCCAATTTCAAAAGGTTATAACTTATCACCTGACCTGACCTCACACAAAGAGTCTCACATTCTCCAAGTTGAGGAAATCAGACCACCTGGGACTAGAACTCACAATAATTGACCTCAACAAACGAATTGAAAATAATAAAACCATGGAATATAATTTCGACAAAACTAATCTTCATGGGATTAATAAAAATGTGGTAAATTATTTAGAAGCATCAGAGAGATAGAGACTGATTAAACATCTGATAACGAACTTTAATGAAAGACTTGTTGGACTTATTTTGGAAAATACCCCTGTAATGCCCTGCACCTTGAAGGAATTATCTACCTATGAGAAAATATATAAACCAAGATACTAATGAAAAACTCAAAACAGATCGACCACACACATATATTATATGACCCTATTTGATCTCATTGCAACACAAATAATTAAGAATAACAACGAATCCGGCGGTGCTTTGATCACAAACGATCTGCCGACACAAATTAATGCATCAACTCGTTATCGGTAATAGTTCTTAGCAAGCGGCAGTCGAAATATGCATATTTGACCTCTGACACCGCGGAAGCGGCCACAAAGAAAATCAAAACAAGTAGATTATATTAATTGGCCGAGAAATATCAGTAAGTCAGTTGCGCCTGGGTACACATGAAGAAACATACAAGTAAAGTCAGTAATCTAAAAATTAACCGGAATTAAAAAAAATGTATTGCATACAGCCGAAAAAGCAAAATCTAAAAAATGCAAAGCTGTGCAAAAAGTCATATCAGGTCAAGACAAAATTACCAATAATAACTTAACCTGTGTACATCGGAAAAGCAAGGAATCACACATCTAAAAGACAGACCATCGTGTAAACGGATAAATCGAAATTATACACGAATTTACAGACCGCTCAGAGTACTAAATAACGGTTCATATTAACTAGGCCACGAAAAGCCCATTGACAGAAATGAAGAACGGTCTAATTATAGTATAGGCATTGGGAATATTGTGGGTGATGATAAAGTAAGGTTGTGGTTAAATAAAATGAATTGTGATTTAGGGTGGTTAGGGGTGAGACGCAATTTGAACCATCGACTGGTAGAGTCAATAAGGAAATGGAGAAATGGTACTACATAGGCACGCGATCTTATCGGCAGTATCTGTGTGAAATGATTCCGTACAACGCATTAGGTAACTGGATAAATTCATATCACTCCATGCATGAATTATTTGTAGCTGGGTTTTCTTGACTGTTCTGATTTAATTTATGTATTGTGCAAAATATTCGTGGATATCTTGGTGTTTTCTATTTTATTTGTATTAAACATTAATTTGTTAATGTTGTATTTAAATCTAACCTCTCGATTACTGTAAGGTGTGTGTTTAGAAATTGAGGAGATCTCTCTAAACATATCTAATCTGTACGAATTTCAGTAGCTCTAGCCGCTCGGAGCAGCTGAAAGGATACAGTCCATCAAAACAGGTGAAAGCTGTGGTTTGCTAACCCTCGAACTAAGTTTTAGCGATTTTTTGGTGATATCTGAGAAGATTGATAAAACTGAAGGAGGAAGCACTACATAAATGGTGTCAGGTGTGGGGTCCAAAGGTAAGTCCTAAGGGAAAAACAAAAAAAAAATATTTTGCATTTTCTTGTGAAACGAAAAACCTGGGTAAAACCAAAGGAAATCCCAGAAAAAGAAACTAGATAAGTGTCAGAAAACAGAATCAGGAACTTGAGTTTTTTTCCTAGAGGTCTTAGAAAAAATGCTATAGTAGCCGGTGTAAAATTCAAAGGAAAGGCACAACGGAAATTTGGAAGGAAAACCCCCAGAAAAATAAACTAGATAAGGGTCAGAAAACAGTATCAGGAACTTGGGTTTTCTTTCTAGATGTCTTCGAAAACATGCTATAATAGCATATCAGTCTCGAAAGTATGCACTTGAGGTATCAGACTCAGAGAGCTGTTAGTTAGAAAAGATACTAATAGAAGATAAATTAGGAGGGTTTATTGAAAGAATTGTGAGCTTAAAAATCCCTTGAAATTGCCGTCCAATCCTACAGCATCGACTACGCCGACTACAACACCAATGCAACCAGCCATGGCAACTGAAATAGCGATAAAATTTCTTTGAAAGATTTGCCATTCTACGGACAACCTTTAGCTGGGATGAACTCAAGAAAGGTTTAAAGGAATAATTTGGAATAATAAAAATCCCAGGACAGGACCAAAAATAATTTCGGGAGTGTACCCAGCGAAAGGGCTAGTCAAGCCACCAGTACCTAGCCAGGCTTATGGTAATTGCCGCCAAATTATTGAAACTCACAGAAACAGCAGCAGTAGATAGAGTTTTAACCCAAAAGCACGAACAAGAAGTCATCGCTCAGTTCTCGATTGGACTACTTAATTCGAGGTAAAGTTTTAGCCCTGAGTCCAGATACAATTAAAAAAACAATGAATTTATCAAAAAACACGAAATAATTCAGACGTTAACCAAATCACAAAATATACATTGTAGAAGCAGAAATAATAATCGCTCGGAACTTCGAGGGATAAGATGTGAGTACTGTAGAAAAGTAGGTCATTGGCAATTGTTATGCCAAGAATAGATTATGTTTTCACTGCCATTGACCGGACCATTTGATAGCAGAGTGTAGGAACGTAAACAGGACCGGCTAAAGAGACGCCTGAAGGAAAAATGAAAAAGTGATTTAAACTAGTTGGAACTAGGGACACCAGATCAAAGGAAAAAAAAATACTGTCATTCTCACATAATCAGGATCACCGGAATATAACAGGAATCAAATTGAAGGTAGATATAAAACCTCGCTGATAGATAGCGGAGCCCACATATCTTTAATAAATACAGTGCCATCACAGGTATGAGAATGACAAGAATAATAATGACTGTTTGACAGATATACTAGGAAACTAATTGCATATGAAGGCTCGATATATTTGAACATACGATTTAATGGAGGGAAAGATATGCAACAGGAATTTGTGGTTGTAAACTCGGAGAACCTTAGATGTGATACTTGGATTAGATTTTTGCAGAACTATCAGGTGAAGATAGAATGGAGCAGTAACCAGATGTTTGTAATGGAAGAATCTAGACAACTGTTTCGAATAGAACAAGAAGGAAATTCGCAATGGAAGCAAACATTGGAAACATTGGAGAATTTGGTGGATGATTTGAGGTCAGAAATGACGACTTGGAAGGGCAACAAGCCGCGAGAAAAGCCACATCTACATGAGGAGTGCACGCCTCAGACGCAGCGCAAAGTATTAGGATGTTGCCCAGTACAAACAAATTCAACCCATGACGCACTGCATCAAGCCACCAGTTCTATTGGCCAAGGCCGTGTGAGCATCTCCCGCGATAAAGATGAGCAGCCAGGGGCGAATAGAAAAAGAGATAGCGCAAAGGCTCAGAAAAATATGAAGAGACTAAAACAAGGCAGCAAGGATGAATTCGGAAGGCAGAAGCCAGGGATCAAGTACTACCCGTAAGAGCAAATGCCAGAAATCTGGAAGATACCGAAAGCAACAGCCATTGATAAAGTAAACTTTCACGTAGGCGTGATATACTGCCTGTAAGAACAGATGCGAGGGAAATCCAGGAAGGATTCGAAGGTGATAGTCAAGGAGTAGGTGTATTTTTGTCTAAGGACGTCACCATACCAGCACGAACCGCCGCCATATGCCTAGCCAACATCAAACGAAGTATAACCTCAGAAAATATGATCCTTGAAGTTGCGGAAAACATAAATAGTTTGATTGTAACCAGATCCCTAAGTAAAAGTGGACAAGGTGTTCCTCTAAGATTGATAAATATGTTAGAACGTATATTTTTGTACAAGAAAAACAAGAGATGGCTAAGGGCTATTATACAGTGACACATGAAACAGTGACACACGAATCAAGGCAGAGTGAAAACCCCCTTGTACGAACTACAAGTTATGACTGCAAAATCTATTTTCAACCAGGAAGATCAGATGGAAATGAATGCAGAGCAAGATCGCATCCATGAATGGAAACGTCCTCAGTTGCACATGAACTCAGAACCGAGTCAGCTAAGAGAAGAATCAGTGAATCAACAAGACTATTCTCCAGAATCTAATTTCAATGAGCAACGAAAGCCCTTCCGACCCCGTTGAAATAAAAGCAAACTAATACCTGAAACACGATATCAGACAAGCGATAGGACCGCCGTGGATCTTCCAGAAACCAAAATAAGATTACAGTAACCATAGAAATTTCACGACACATATATTAACGACCGCTTAGATAAGGACCCAGAATTACGTAAATAAGAATGAAAGTTATCGACTACACACCAAAGTGTAACTATTTGGAAATAAAATAAAATAGTATATTTTATGGTATTGTCCTACTAAGATACAGATGGACATGAAAAGAACGCTAACTGGAATCGCTTATGCTTATAGAAAACCCTATGCGAATTTATCGGTCATTTCTAGGCCTAAAGTAGAAGAATGCCAAATGGAGGGAAAATTCATACATATCTCAAGAACACAGGTTACTAGCAAATGAAAAAAAAATAGATACGAGGAAATATTAGTGGAAATTTGCTTAATTGTAGTAAATGAATAAAGCCGAACTCGAAACTCTCCCCAGTATATGGAATTTTTATGATCACAGCGGTTTGTTAGGCATCTATTTTTTATTAGAACACTGAAGTTTTGTATCGACACGGCCATACACCTCTGTTTCTCTTGTTGGGACACTATGGTCCACGTAACAATGAACCGTCAAGCCCAAAAAAGGTGGGAAAAGATTAACAAACTCGTGAAGTATCTACATACGAATTATTTTGCAAACCAGCCGACTTAATACCCCTCGATGGAGATAAACATAATCCAGAATCTAAGGAAACAAACAAAACTATTAGAAACTACACGAATCTATTTAAGATACTCTTATGGAATATGGAAACGCTAAATTAACTACTGGTGTGGAGTCCGCTGCCATTTTTCAGAAAGCTGCCAAATATTTTTTTTACTTCGGAAAAACAGGAAAACTTTGTATAACCCATTTAGAATCTGAAAATACTTTATTCACTTCGACATAACATGTGTGTAGTGAAAGAGCAACTTTCCTGAATATAAAGGGTGGCACTTTGGGTTAATATTTGACTTTTTCAGGTATTTTGTGAACACCCTATTCATTCACTATAAAAAATATTACTAAATATAAACATTGAAATGAACTTTCTACATTATTACTTAGCAACAATTCAGCCGAAAAGGTATCTAGTTAGTAATTGAAGAAAATTTCTCGGAAAATTTACATATACCAAAATATTTAGGCAACTCCATATTCATAGGGTGAGTGAAAGGTACAACGAACATATCTGAATATGAACGACTCGCGAGCTGTCCGACAAAGGGAGTTGTATCGTAATATTGATAAATATGTTTTGGGCATACCGAAATATTTAGCAATCTCCATACTTATGGAGTGACTAGAAGACACTACAGTGAACATCTACTATGACAGAAAACATATTTCAAGAAACACTGCATTTTGATAAAGATGACATAGTAGTTGTGATGTTCAATTCAAATAACGTAAGTAGTATGTCAACTCAAAATGTAGCCCTCAAAAATATTTTAAATTTAAGCAAATCAACAAATCTCCTATTATTACCTGAAATTAACTCAGTATATGATTGGCCTCTACATCATATCCTGTCATTTAGAATTAAAGCTTTCAAGAATCGTAATAGAAACTCCTTTGTAACTTTCTACTCAGGATCCAAGTATGAACAACTTGATCAATTACTTTTCTTCCATGATGTCACCTAGTACAATAGTACTTAGAACAATATTACCTAACAATTGTATTTATATTAATGAAAGTACTCTTGATACTTTGAAAACAGAAAACTTTATAAATCCTCGAAATGTCTCATTGAATGATGACCTGTCCCTCCCCAATCTTTCTAATGATAATAGAAACGATTTTTTAGGTCATCCTTATCTTATAAAATCGAACAGATAGTCTCTGTATTAACTCTCAATATACAATCTATTCGCAATAAACTGGATGATCTGTATTTACTTCTGGAAAGCCTAAAATTACACTGTTGTTTCTAATTTCAGTAGAAATGAATTTAGCTGTGGAGGTATTTTATTTTTCATCCAAGACACTATTTCAGCTCCCCTCGAGATAATTGATGTTCATAAATATGATGACATGATCGTGGAAAAGCACTTCGAATTTTCACTTGCATTTTCTAGAAGGGCTAACCTATTCACCTTATGTATATACAGATCACCTAGTGCAAATGGTATCATGTTTTTAGAAAAATTAGAGCTGCTTTTGAGTAAATTACCACCTAAGGCAATCGTTATTATGGCGGGTGACTTCAATATTAACTTTGATGATGATAATTCACTTTTATGACAACAATGAAAAAATCTACTCACTTCGTTCAACTTGTTCATGCACACTAACGGCCCGACCAGGATAACTCAAGGCTCTGAAAGTAAAATTGACTACGTTTGCACAAATTTGCGGAAAGAAAATGTTACAAGCTCTATTATACCGGTAAATATTTCGGATCATGAGGCTGTCTACTGTGATGTAAAACTCAATTATAGCACTGCCGAAGAAAAATTTAAATTTGGAAGGTTATTCAGTAAATTAAATTATGAAATTTTTTATAATATATATTCAAATATGGACTGGGATTCTGTGTTATACACTGACGATCCCTTTCTTTGTTATCACCCTCATACATTGTTTTGAATCATCATTTCCTGAGCAGAAAAAAAAAATAAAAACAAAATTAAAAAGGTTTCGATAACTATAGGCATTCGTATTTCTGCCAAGAATCTGAGAAGCCTGCATTACATGGAAAAAATCACCAATAGTGCTAATTTTCACCAATACTACAATAAATTTAGAAGTATTTACAGAAAAGTAGTAAACGCAGCAAAAAGTTGTAACTTCCATAACAGAATCTGCGAAAGTAAGGATACCATCAGAGAGACATGGCGTATAGTGAATGAGTTTCGCGGCAAAAATCCCACTCTGGCAAAGAATATCACTTTGGATGGCAACACTCTGGATGAATTATATTGCTCCATAGCTGACCAACTATAAAAAAATGTAGATAAAGCACCAGATCCATTATCATTTATGAACAAGATACATATTTCTGAAACATTTGTTTTATATGAGACTAATTTAATAGAGCTAATAGATACAATAAAACATATCAAAAATAAAACTTCTTGTGGCATCGATAACATCTCGATAAGAATTTTTGAGAATATGCCAATTTTTGCTCTGGAGTTACTAGTCCAACTTAATAATGACTCGTTTGCCAAAGGAACCTACCCACAATTCCTAAAAACAAATGTTGTGATCCCTCTTCACAAGGGGGGTGACACCACAGATCCATCAAACTTTCGACCCATCTCGCTCATTCCAACCCTTGATAAAATCATAGAGAAGTTGGTTAAAATTAGGTTGATGAATTTTATATCCGATCACAACATCTTAAACCCTCAGCAATTTGGATTTCAGTACAAAAAGAGTACAGAGGATGCCATCTTCCATCTGCTGAAAAGACTTTACTCCGAGCTGAACTTGAAGAAGGTGTGTGCAGCAGTTTTCTGTGACTTATCGAAAGCTTTCGATTGTGTGAACCACGAAATACTGCTGCGCAAACTCCAGCACTATGGTATCAGAAATCAAAGTCTCAACTGGATCCAATCATATCTAAGTCAACGAACCTAAGTTGTCAGAACTGACACACATTCAGACATTGGCTTTGTCAGACACGGTGTGCCCCAAGGCTCGGTACTAGGGCCAGTACTATTTTTGTTATACAGTGCATTCCATTTAAAACAAGCCACCCTGAATAACTTTTGGTACAATTATTTTCAGGAAAATAAAAAAACACGTCAACAATAGTATACAGGGGGACACATTTTGACATATTCACATTTGATGTTACTTCCACTATCGCACCCCCAGAGCATGTCACCATTTTTTTTTAAATGGATCACCCTATATTGTTTCGCATTATCAGATGCTCCATGATGAGCAGATTTCAACAAAGTATAAAACATATGGTCTGACGCATATGGTTCGGGAGCTACAAATTATTTTCCATTAGTCCAACGTGCCCTAAAACTGCAATAGAAATAGCTTCATCGTTGACAACTCCTGAACGGTTATGCTTTTTATTGCTAACAGATCCAGTTTCCATAAACGGTTATGCTTTTTATTGCTAACAGATCCAGTTTCCATAAATTTGTTCAATAATTCCGAAACGTTCAGGAGTTGTCAACGATGAAGCTATATCTATTGCAGTTTTAGGGCACGTTGGACTAATGGAAAATAATTTGTAGCTCCCGAACCATATGCGTCAGACCATATGTTTTATACTTTGTTGAAATCTGCTCATCATGGAGCATCTTATAATGCGAAACAATATAGGGTGATCCATTTAAAAAAAAATGGTGACATGCTCTGGGGGTGCGATAGTGGAAGTAACATCAAATGAATATGTCAAAATGTATACTATGTTGACGTGTTTTTTTATTTTTCCTGAAAATCATTGTACCAAAAGTTATTCAGGGTGGCTCGTTTTAAATGGAATGCACTGTATTTCAACGACCTGGCTTATATCAAATCTAATGGAATGTTCACAATCTTTGCGGATGATACAACCATCATGTGGCATGATACCAATGAAACAAATCTTCACAACAATATAGCTCAAGATATTGCCAGTGTGAGAGAGTGGTGCAACTCCAATCTTATATCCCTCAATATAGACAAAACAAATCTCATATCATTTAATTGCAACTTATCAGACATTTCGCTGGGTAATAATATTATATCAAATAAAAAAACAATAAATTTCTTGGAATCAATTTGAACAGCAACCTCAATTTCAATAACCCTATCAAATTACTGAACAAAAAACTAGCTTCGGGATGTTATGCTTTACGAATGGTGTCGAATGAATTAGGTATTGTAACCGCCAAAATTGTGTACCACGCTGTAGTTGAATCGCATTTAAGGTATGGCATATCATTCTGGGGCACCTGCAACCAACAGCACTTCAACACAGTATTCATTCTTCAAAAGCGCGCCATTAGATATATGTGCAAAGTTGGGCCTAGAGTGTCTTGTAAACCCTTGTTCAAGGAGCAAAAATTACTTACACTCTCCTCTTTATACATACTAGAAACTGTGTGCCTGGTACATAAGAACAAATCATCCTACGATGTTGTTGTTGGATCCACCCGCCAAAATGACAAGTTAAGACTGCCCATTCCCTCATCAAATTTGATAAAAAAATCGCTGATCTATAATGCAGCTAAAATATATAATCATCTTCAGACTAATTTTAAAGATATCCAATCAATTGATCAGTTCAGAAAGTCTGTAAAGCAAGTTCTCATTCACCAGGTATTTTATAGTGTTCAAGAATACTTTGATAAAGATATGGATGGCATACTGTTATGAAACCATCTCTTCTTTAACCATTGTATATGTACACTGCTAATAGTCACTACGAATCACAAAATAGTGTAACGACTATGGGTTCAAACTATCTTATTAGTTTATATACTTTATTTATTTACTCCTTTAATGTTTTGTTAACTTTTGACTATTCGTTCACTTAGGATGTATATATGTTTGTGTGTATATATTTATATTTATTTGTGTTTTTATCTTTCTTTTTTAACATACAATCCTTTTTTGATATTTGTGTGTTGATTCTCCTGACTTTTCTGTGTTGTTTCTAAACTTATTTATTATTGCTTTGTCCACGAGATTTCATCTTTTGACAATAAAGTATATTTTGATTTGATTTGAATATGAACGACTCGCAAGCCGTCCGACGGAGTTGTATCGAAATTTTGAGAAAATATGTTTAAAGCATACCGAAATATTTAGCAAACTTCTGAAAGACACTACAATGAACACCTCCTATGAATATGAACGACTCGTAAGCCGTCCGGCGGAGGGAGTTGTTTCCAAATTTTGAAAAATATGATTTAGGAATACCGAAATATTAACTCCATACTTATGGATTGACTAGGAGACAATACAATGACCAAAACCAAATCACATAGAGTGTAGTGTGGTAGTGAAATAGTTTCTCTCTCGAATTTGGCGTGACTTTCGAGTTATTAAGTGGAATTAATTGCCAAGTCGCATACCATTGGAAGCAGAATTCCTTATTATACTCAGGGTACAATTCGTATCAAAGCTTTCCAGCTGAAACATTGCATACAAAGCTCTTTGTTTAGTTGCCTCATCCATATAGACTAGGAGGAATCGGCGCATGAGTACCGAAAACTATTCCACCTCAATTTTTTTATGCGATCCTCTTCAAATTGCCCTACTGATGATACAAATGCATGTTGCCATGGGGCAACCCCGTGCCATATTGTTTAAACCGAAATTGTTTAAACAATTGCAAGGAATTGTTATTTTTCAACCGGACAAATTTTTTTTATATTCTTTATACAATAGTTAATAACATTCTTAATAGAGATTTAAAAAAATTTCATTGATTATACCTGTTTTTTTAATTTTCAATTTCGCGCGCTCACAAGTATGCATCGCTTACCTTTAAGTATCGCCGTCTCTCTCTGACTCATGCGCTGCATCGGCCTCTCTGTTTCCTGAATCATTATTTATCATTTATCTTAAAAACGATTAACTTTTTTAAGATTGTTAAAGAGAGCAATGTTATTAACAATTAAATTGTCTACAATTTGTTTTTGACAATTTTTTTTCTGGAATCAATTTTACAAACGTTATTTAAGCATGAATCGGAACATGTAATTAAAATTACTTTTTTATCAGTTTATATTATTTTTTTGTCATCAAAACAGAAAGTAATTACATTGAATAACTTCTTCAAACGAAGGTTATAGATGTAGAAGTATGAAATAATAAAACAAGATATAAAAAAAAGGTATTTATTTATTATCAATATCATTTTTATATATTATATTCTTACAGTCTTCTGAATCACAGCCACATAGAAGTATGCAACTAATATATTTATCAGTTGGAAATGGGCTTTTGTTCATAAATAAAGGTAGCAAAGTACTATTCTCCAGTTTGTATCCGAAATTCGTAAAATCTAATGTTTTATATTGGGGATTCAACGCTTTTTTCCAAATGTATGTTTGAGCAGAAGCTCTAAGTGCATGCAAATGCAAGGCATCTGATGTGCACGGAATTTTCGATAAATTAATATTAGTTCCAAAGCAACGAGAAAAAATAATTTGTCTAGCTTCATCCGCGGAGTTACCTTTTTTACCCAAAATATTTAAATACAATGTTTCTAAGCCTTTCAACTCCTTAGTACTTAATTCTAAGCCATTGCCAAGAGGGACTAAGACATCACGATTTTCTTTTATTTGTATCAGTTCTAAAGCTTTTTTTTTGTGCCAATTTTACTAGTCGTATCACAACCCGTAAATGCGTGTAAAGCAGGTAAAATTTTAATTACATGTTCCGATTCATGCTTAAATAACGTTTGTAAAATTGATTCCAGAAAAAAATATCCAGAAAAAAATTAATAACATTGCTCTCTTTAACAATCTTAAAAAGTAATAGTTTAAGATAATGATAAATAATGATTCAGGAAACAGAGAGGCCGATGCAGCGCATGAGTCAGAGAGAGACGGCGATACTTAAAGGTAAGCGATGCATACTTGTGAGCGCGCGAAATGGATAATTAAAAAACAGGTATAATCAATGAAATTTTTTTAAATCTCTATTAAGAATGTTATGAACTATTGTAAAAATAATTTAAAAAATAATATTATTTCGATTTTTTTTTTTTTATATATTTTTCATGGGTCAAAAGTACCCAAATATGAGATTTTTTGAACCTTTAAAAATTCATATCTCTAAAAATATTAACTTTATCGTGAAAAGTCATAGGACCTTTTTTATTTGTATTTTAATAAAGAATATAAAAAAATTTTGTCCGGTTGAAAAATAACAATTCCTTGCAATTGTTTAAACAATTTCGGTTTAAACAATATGGCACGGGGTTGCCCCATGGCAACATGCATTTGTATCATCAGTAGGGCAATTTGAAGAAGATCGCATAAAAAAATTGAGGTGGAATAGTTTTCGGTACTCATGCGCCGATTCCTCCTAGTCTAATAAAGAAGTCTATCTCCTCAACCCAGGTGAACAGGTGTTCAAAGAAAAAACAATCAAAACAGATAAGAATAAATAAAACGGTTTACAAATCTTTTTGCTAATCAGCGCAAAAACTATCCAACACTAATTGACCTCCTTGTTCAAATCTTTTACAATACTCCAGGGAAATTAGGAATTCTACAGTCTAATTTTCTAATCATCGTGTTTTGGACGTATCTACATTAGCTCTCTCAGTACGACGTTTACTCCCAAGACGGAGAGATCTTCATCACATACCAGAGAGTACGACGTTTATTCACAAAAAACTTTTCCTTGAAAAATAGTGAAAAATTCAGAAAAATAGTGAAAAATCCAGAAAAATGAGTTTCAAATGCTGCAAAACAAAAACCTGCAACTATTACGTCTGCATAATCTGTGCTAGTATTCTACATAAGAGCTGCCTGTTACGTAGCAAAGGAAAGTATAGCATACTAGAAGGAAATAAAATAGTATGCTGCGAAACAAAAAACAATGACAGTTCAATTTCGCAATACACAGAAAAGTCTCTTCTAGAAAAAACCATTTCGGAATTAACGGAAGACAGAGATATGAAGACAAAACATATTCAAAAAATAAAAAGCGATTAAGAGGATTTCATTAGGGAAGCCTCCTTAGAAGATGAGCTAAATGAACTCATTAAAAAAGGAAAACACAATAACTGAACTTACGGAAAAAATTAAAGAAATGAAAAAATCTCTTGACCGCCATGGAAATGGCATAGAAGTAGAAACACAAACACAAGGTATTTGCAAACATGTAGCGGCTCAAACAGAATCAACTTGGACAGCTAATTTGTCAAATCTTCGTGACGAAATAATTGAAATGAACAAAAAAAATAACGGATTAGAAGCAGATTTACTGAATAGTATCACCCAGAACTCAAAACTTGAAGAAGACATTGAATATAGCATATAGCAGGGAAATGATAACCACTATTAGCATCTTAGAAAAAGAAAATTCAGGTCTTGCTAGCGAACTGAAGAAATTTGAGCATACCAACAAATACCTCATGGATGAAATGAAAGGACATCCTTTGCTATTTACCTACAATGAAAATGCACAATCCATCCAGTTAACAGCTGACTCCAGGAAATTGGAAGAGCAGAAGAAACTTGGTAAGGAAAAAATGAAACGTACTGAAGTGGAAGTTAATCAGAAGTGGAAAAAATTCGATCAAAATAAGCAGGAAAACATCCACAGCAGCAAGTCTTCACCTAAAGGCAATATATTAATCGTCGCAGGGAATTTCGGCAAAAATTTGGCAAGTGTTATGAACGCGCAAACCCATGGAAATTATGCTATTCAATCAATGATAAAAACCAATGCGCCTGACGAAGTTTTGATAAAAACAGCTGTGCAGAATTCGTTGAGTTTCAATAAAGGTGATTTAGTCATTTTGTGGCCGAATATGTTGGATTACAGTCTCAAAACAGAAATTTGTGACAAACTTAAAAATACCAATCTGATATTGATCACTGAACCATTCAAACACAATCAATCTACATGGACGTTGGAATGGAGAAGTTTATAGAAGAAATCTAGCCACTTTCGAGAAGTTTCATCGTGAGAAATTACATAATCATATACTAGAATGCAACAACTTTCTAAGACAATCAAATTTCATAAATAATGGCTACAGGACCGAACTCACTAGAAACGGAACCTATTTCCTTACCAAAAGCATAATATCTCATATGTTAACTAAATTTGATCTGAACAGAACCGAAAAATATCCCTTATCAAGAGAAGGGAAGACTAGAAACAGTGGAACTTTTAATCAGTACCTAGCCTCACCCACAACGCATCAAACTTTTAATCAGTACCTAGCTTCACCTACAACACATCAAATGACGAAGAATACTTCCGATTCTTTTTTAGGACGAAAAAAAGTGGCAAACATGATATAGAACTCATAATGCTGTTGTTGAATATTCAATCGGTGAGAAACAAACTTGATGAACTATTATTGTTATTGGATCATAACGAATACCCAGACATAATACTTCTTACAGAACATTGGCTTAAACCTGAAGAACCTTTTTGTTTACCACAATATAAGTTAATTTCTAAGTATTGTCGATTAAATTCAACTCATGTGGTACCCTTGCTCTAGTGAAGGAATGTTCACAAAATTGTTTCATAAATATAAACAAGTATGATCATTTACTGGTAGAAAAAGAGTTTGAATTCTCAGTTATTCAATGCCCAGAATTAAACATTTTTATATTATGAATTTATAGGCGTCCCACAACTAACATTAAAATATTTCTTGAAAGGATGGAAACGCTTTTAGTTCAGCTACCCATCAGTGCATCCATTGTTTTAAGTGGTGACTTCAATATAAACTATCTACAAAAAACTTCCCCAGATATTCAGGCACTATCAAATTTGTTAAACTCCTTCAATTTACTTATGCATGTTGAAACACCAACAAGAATTTCAAGTTCTTCTGCCACTATCATTGATTATGTCTGTACCAATATGAACAAAGTCGCCTGTAGGGCTATAAATTCCGGTTTATCTGACCATGAAGCCATTATATGTCATATGACATTTGACACCGAAGTGTCAAGAACTAAACCCCGAAGGGGTAGAATATTCAGTAAACGTAACTATAATAGGTTTTCTCAACCATGTTCTGAATCGGATAGTGTTATTCTGCTCCAAAACCCCCTAAGAGAATTTCATAAATTGATTTCAGAAAATTTTAATAAGGCACTTCCTATTAGAAAACTGAAAAATAAAAAGCCCTGGTTCACTAAGGGTCTTA
The DNA here is from genome assembly GCA_018342105.1 of Gonioctena quinquepunctata. Taxonomy (NCBI): domain Eukaryota; kingdom Metazoa; phylum Arthropoda; class Insecta; order Coleoptera; family Chrysomelidae; genus Gonioctena; species Gonioctena quinquepunctata. The sequence continues at coordinate 51,189 of JAFIRS010004013.1, read as the reverse complement.
TAAATTCGGCAAAAAATATGCGCTCCCTGCATCAGATCAGAAAATATTTAAGAAATGACAGTGTAAATTTCCTAACTTTTTATAATAAATATAGAAATACCTACAGAAGGACGATTAGGGCTGCAAAAAATATGTATTATGAAAACAGAATACCTCATTCGCAAAATAATCAAAGAGAAACTTGGAAAATCATAAACGATTTGAGGGGCAAAAAACAAGCTGCTGTTAATGTACAAACACAATTGAGCTCAGACGAATTGAACACTTTTTACTGTTCAATAGCAGAGCAATTGCAAAAATCAATTAAGGTCACGAAAGATCCATTGACCTACCTCAGCGAAATAGGAGTGCCTGAAACTTTCTTTCTCATACCAACTGATATACAGGAAATCAAGGGTATCTTTGCTGAATCGAAGAAAAAAACTTCTTCTGGTTGGGATGACATTTCCCTGAGAATAATGGAACAACTTCCTGAAAATGCACTTATGATCCTGGCAGAAACAAAAAATATTTTCTTCTCTCGAGGGGAGTTCCCCTCATTCCTAAAAATGGCCACAGTAATTCCTCTGCACAAAGGCGGAGATCATGATTTGCCTGCAAACTTCAGGCCAATATCATTGCTACCCAGTTTTTCGAAGTTAATTGAGAAACTTGTAAAAAAACGGGTGATAGTTTTCCTTAAAAAACATAATATTTTAAATTCCAACCAGTTCGGGTTTCAATCATCAAAAAGTACACAAGATGCCATATTCTCGTTTCTGGAAACCCTTTATCTAAATCTAAATGACCAAGACGCTGCGGCTGCAGTATTCTGTGACTTAGAAAAGGCATTTGATTGTGTGAATCATGAGATACTCCTCCGAAAGCTGGAACTCTATGGTTTTAGAGGTACTGCACTGTCATGGTTCAGTTCGTATTTGGCTGACCGTCGTCAGACAGTGCTACTAAATGGGACAGGTTCAAGAGAAGGCATAGTGAGATGTGGTGTACCACAGGGATCGGTATTGGGACCACTGCTCTTCTTGATATATGTAAATGATTTAACTGAAGTGGACATTAAAGGAAAATTTACAATGTTTGCAGATGACACGACGATACTATGTCATAACACGAATAGCGCAGAGCTTCATAACGATATAAGCGCGGATATAGAGAAAGTGAAAGAGTGGTGTGATGCCAATCTTTTATCGTTCAATATCAGGAAAACAAACATTGTATCATTCAAATGTACTCTAAATGATGTCAATCTAGCTGATGAAGTTATCCCCAATGTCTCTGACATAAAATTTTTAGGACTACATATCGACGACAAATTAGCTTTTGAAGGTCATATTAGTCAATTGTGCAAGAAACCAGCTTCAGGCTGTTATGCAGTCAGAATTGTATCAAATGAGCTGTGCATCACAAATGCCAGACAGGTATATTTTTCACTGATAGAGTCACACCTTCGTTATGGCATTTCCTTCTGGGGTATGTGATCAAAAAACCGATTCAACATGGTCTTCTTGCTACAGAAACGGGCAATGAGATATATATGTAAAGCCAAGTACCGGGACTCTTGTCGTCAACTATTTTTAAAACAAAAAATTTTAACTCTGGTTTGTCATTTTATAATAGAAACGGTATGCCTTCTGCATAAAAAATACAAGAACTTATTAGTTTGCTCCCCCTCATATAGTACCCGTCGCCCTAATCAGATTTCTCTTTTGAAACCTTCATCTGCTCTTACTCAGAAGTCGCTCATCTACCAAAGCAGAAAAATCTATAACCACCTGCCATTAAGAATAAGGGAGATTCGGGATCTCAATAAATTCAAAAAAGAAGTAAATAAGCTTTTGGTTGAGAAGGCCTATTATACACTCGAAGAATTCTTCCTAGATTCAGTAAGTTGAAGTATCATCGTCAAACTAGTCAAATATTGTATGTATATCTTATTTTACAAACCTATAATTATAATTATTTTAATTTTATATATTTATACTTGTTCATTTCAATATAATCATTTTTTTATGACCAGACAATGTGAAGAAATTGTTTTATATTTTTTTCCCTTTATGTCTTATTTTAAATATCTTATATTTTATGTTTATGGAGTTCATTTATATACTATTATCATTATTTATCGCTTTGTCTATGAGATTTTTGTATCTTCTGACAATAAAGCATGATTTGATTGATTGATTGATTAATCTCCTATGAATATGAACGACTCGCAAGCCGTCCGACGGAGGGAGTTATCGTATCAAAATTTTGAAAAATATGTTTTAGGCATACTAAAATATTTAGCCAACTCCATACTTATGGAGTAACCAGGTGACAATACAATAAAGATCTTCTATGAATACGAACAACTCGCAAGCCGTCCGACGGTGGGAGGTTGTCGTTTGAAGAATACGCCAACTTCCACCGTCGGACAGCATGCGAGTTGTTCATATTCAAGGAAGATCTTCACTGTTATGTCTCCTAGTCATAAGTATGGAGGGGTCTAAATATTTCATATGCATTGAATATATTTTTCAAAATTTCAGTACGTCAACTTTCTCTGTCGGACGACATGAGAGTCGTTCATATTCATTAAAAACTTCTAGTCACTCCGTAGGTATGGAGTTGACTAAATATTTCAGTATGCCTAAACCATATTTTTCAAAATTTCGATATGATAACTGACACTGTTGGATGGCTTGCGAGTCGTTCATATGATAGAAGATGTTCATTGTAGCGTCTTCTAGTCACTGCATAAGTATGGGGTTACTAAATATTTCTGTATTCATAAGACTTTTTTTTAAATTTCGTAGAACTTCCACTTTGGAGCTAGCAAGTCGTTCATATTCATAGAAGATGTTCAATATAGTGTTTCTATTGTAGTGTCTTCGAGTCACTCGATAAGTATGAGTGGGCTAAATATTTCGGTAGGCCTCAATTTTTTTTTTCCAAATTTAGATGCGCCAACTTTCTCTGTTGGACGGCTTCCGAGTCATTCATATTTATAGATGTTCATTGTAGCGTGTTCTAGTTACTCGATCAGTATGAGTTGGCTAAATATTTCGGTATATCTAATTTTTCAAATTTGATAAGCCAACTCCCTCCGTCAGACGGCTTGCGAGTTGTTCATATTTATAGAAGATATTCACTGTAGTGTCTTCGAGTCACTCCATAAGTATGGAGTTGGCTTGATATTTCGGTATGCCTCAAACATATTTTTCAAAATTTTTATACGCCAACTCTTTCTGTCAGACCACTTGCGAGTCGTTTATATGGATAGAAGATGTTCAATGGAGTATCTCTTAGTCACTCCATAAGTATGGAGTTGGCTAATTATTTCAGTATTCTTAGAACATATTTTTCAAAATTTCGATACGCCAACTCCCTCTGTCAGACAGATTACGAATCGTTCATATGATAGAAGATGTTAATTGTAATGTCTTATAGTCACTGTATAATAATAATAATAATAATCTTTATTTGAAAAAACAACCAAGTACAAGAAGTTACACCTGTAAAAGGTGGTAGAAACAAACGGGTGTCAAAAAACACATTGAAGGTCACTAGACCATTACAAAACATATATAAACAGTATGTAGGTACACAAAAACAAACAGACTACAAAATCTCTTCTAGGTGTGTTTCTAAGTAATCCCTTATGGAGTAAGGCTCCAGGTTTATTAGGAGTTTCCAAATTTCTTTTTTAAAACCATTTGGAGAAGAAAGTGGTTTTATTCTTTCTGGTAGCTTATTGAAAAATGTAATGGAATTATACAAAGAATTTTTTTCGGTTACGGTCAACCTATGTACAGGATAATTATAATTTATATTTCTGGTCTTATAGCTAATATGGGATTTATAATCAGAAAAAAGGTGCCTATTCTTAGTGAGAAACAAAAGACACTCTTGAATATACACAGCAACAATTGTTAATATATTAGCTGAACGAAACTTAGTCCTACATGATTCTCTATAATTTAGTTTAAACATAATTCTGACAACCCTTTTCTGAATAATAAATAGGTGCTGTAATGAAGTACTTCCGCCATAGAACAATATACCATACCTAAAAATAGCTTCAAAGTTTGCATGATACACAACTTTAAGTATATAAAAACTCAAATGCTTTGATAGTATTCTTAATGCATAACATGTTTTACATAATTTACCGACTAGCTCATTTATATGTACACTCCAATTTAGATATCGGTCGATATGGATTCCTAAGAATTTGGTACTAGGTGCTATTTCTAAGTTTTTGTTGTTTAACTGAAAGTTACTAGGCACTGCCTGGCTTGCATGTCCAGTTGTAAACATAACTACATTAGTCTTTTCTTCATTTACAACCTGTTTATTTTCGGAGAACCAGTTGTTTATCTTATTAAACATCAAGTTGGAGTTGTCTAATATACGTTCAACCGTTCGTCCTTCAATCAGAATATTCGTATCATCAGCATAATTTACCATTTTACAGTCAGAGTATGGTGTCAGTACATCGCACACATCATTAAGATATACTATGAAAAGTATTGGGCCAGTAATGCTGCCCTGAGGCACACCTATATCTATGTCAGTTACTTGTGATAACACATTTATATTATCTTTCTGTACTCCTACTTTTTGCTTTCTATTACTAAGGTATGATTTGAACCAGTCTAAAGGCTTACCTCGAACCCCGTAAGTCTCAAGTTTATCCAGTAATATCTTGTGGTCTAAGCAGTCATACGCTTTTGATAAGTCTAATGAAAGTCCTAGAGCTACATTCTTGTTTTCTAAGGCATTCAGTATATGCTGGACAAACTTGAACACAGCCGTTGTTGTAGATCTGCCCTTTCGATACCCATGTTGGGCATCACTCAGTAATTCGTTCGTAACTAAGAAATTCGTTAGCCGATTGCACATTGCTGTTTCGAAAAGTTTTGAAAAGGAAGATAACAGATTGGTCTGTAATTGCATATTTCATTTGGATCACCCTTCTTTTTGTAAATAGGTTTTACTATTGCAATTTTCAGCTTTTCGGGAAAAATGCCATATTGCAAAGAATTATTCAAAATGTACGTTAAAACTTTCGATATATGTGTAACACTTAATTTTATTATTCGAGTTGGAATTTGATCGTCACCACTACTCATCTTATTTTTAAAATTATTCACAATCTCTACTACTTCTTGTTCCATGATTGGTTCTACAAACATAGATTTACTGTTCCATCTAAATTTATTTACAAAATGTATAAGTATGGGGTTGCTAAATATTTCAGCCTAAAACTGATTTTTTTCAAATTCATATGCATTGGGCTAAATATATTAAATTCGATAAACTCTCTCCGTTGGATGGCTTGCGAGTCGTTCATATTCATAGATGTTCGTTTAGTGAATACATCACCAACCCTTTTTTTGTTGTGTTTGTTAGTCTTTGGATGCAAACAAACCATAACGCGTATATTGTTAACACATCATTTTATCCAAACATTGTATTTAAAGAATTCTCGAGATATTTAAGCACTTATAGCAATATACTTATACAATATTATGGGATTATAATACGCTTTGTTGACATCCAAAGACTGATTTAATGAAAATTGGTCGCGTGACGTCACACTAAACGCGCGTATTCAGAAGGATATGACGAATATCTGGTGTGGAATCGCGTCCGCAATAAATATTTTTTGATTTCATCTGTCATAATTATGACATTTTCAACTGAGATTAATTGATTAGTTTTGAATAATCATATGTTTCATTAATTATTTTTAGCAACAACAAGCTATCTTTGATTTGATTGTACTGTTGACTCTCCGTGATGAGTGCGAGCGGTCCATCGATAAAGAAAACAGCGGCAAACCGTGCCAAAAGTGCAAGGCAATCTTTCACCCAGGGTATACAAGCATCTCAAGTGAAAAGTGCAACATGTCGACACGAGGTCGAAAGCAACAAAGTACCAACAATAGTGTCTAGATCCGGAAGTTAATCCTTTCCTGGTCGAAAATAAACTGTGTCAGTTGGTACGTGAATTAGAATCCAAATGCGATACTTCAAGTAGGATTGGTATAAACTCCAAATTCAAGCCAAAATTGGAAAATAATTAGTGAATTTTTCAAGATACAATGTGGAGTCACAATAACCAAAAAAGCAATATGCCGTTGTTTTTACTTTTATGTTTACCCCCCCCTAAGTAGCGTTGGTTAGAAAAAAAGTACATGTATTTTGTAGGTAATTAAATTCCCTACAAATTTTATTCTGATATTTGTTTACCTAGAAAAGGCCATAACTGAATTACAGCGTTCTAAATTTAGAAGTTTGACAAATTTCCAGAAAATGCGATTTTTTTTATAAGTGAAATCTCCGTAACTATCAGTCCTAGAAACAAAATTTAAAAATTAAATTATAGGAAATTTTACTCTTCACAACATTGAGTGGAACTCTTTTGTAGCTATAACGCACCGAAACGAAGATATAAGCGAAAATCTGAAGAGAAAGTTCTGATTTTTTTCGGTTTTTTCAATATGGCGGCGGGCGCGGAGGGGGGAAAATTGTGCATTTTGCATTTTAAACACTTAATAACAATCCTAGACAACATATCAAAAATTTAGAACTAAATAAATAAATAAATAAATAAATAATTTTATTGCCCTTTAGGCCCGGTATTTTCACCTCCTGTTATACTAGGAATAAATTAACCAATGGTTAGAATGTGCTTTTGCTTATCAATAAACGTTGGCAAAAGCATATTCTAACCGCTGGTTAATTTATTCCTAGTATAACTGGAGGTGAAAATACCGGGCCTTAACATTGCAGAAATGTACAAGCTAGTCACAAACAAGAAAGTATACCAACTAAAGGGTATGACGGTTTAGATAGTCATCAACTGAATATGGCTCCAAATCGAGGAGAAATTCCAGGAGTGGCTTCTTTAATGAATTAAAGTCATTCACCTCTTTCAGAGGTGGTGGTAAATTGTTGAAAAATTTGATAGAATAGTATAGAGCGCTCCTCTCAACACAGGACAGCCTATGAGCAGGCACGTTATAATTGTTGTGTCTTGTGTTGTGTGAGTGCTGTATTCTGTATTCATCAAAATAGTGTTTATTCAAGAATACAAACTTAATACTTTCAAATATATATAATGCAGGTACCGTGAGTATTTCTAACTGTTTGAAATGACCTCTGCAGGAAACTAGATGTCCAAGTTCTTGTATTATGCGAACTGCTCTTTTTTGGATTTTGAAAACTCTCTCAGCATCACTACAGGCACCCCATAGAATGATACCATAGCGAGCAAGAGAATAGAAATTGGAGTAATAGAAAGATTTGACAATGTTGCTATTTGCATTTTTAACTAACACCCTGATGCCATAGCAGGTCTGACTCAGCTTTGAGCATAGGTGGTCCATATGGTAGTTGAACTTTAGGGTTTCATCTATGATAATACCTACCGGACCGTTTGTAAGGTAACCCCTCTCTCATTGTCTCTATTCATTGAGTTACAAGATGGCAGACATATTTTGTGATTTATGGTCAGAATCTAGTTAAAGTTTGTGTCATGGGTTTTTGAGGTCAGGCAAGATGGAAATGAGTTTTGCGATTTATAGTCAAATTTTACTGATAATTATTTAGCTACTAATTCGGCACTGAAAAAGCATTTAAAATTTTGTATTCATCATTATTACATCTGTGAATCAAAGGTATTAAATGTTTTTATGTCCGATGTATTTGTAGACTCACTCCATTTAGTTAAGTTTTCCAATTAATTTTTAGCTGAATCCATGTGTTGACTGTCAATCACTGACACAATATTTTCAATATTTTTCTCTTTAGAACTTGACACTTATTTTTATTTAAGTACGCAAATATATTCTCCTTATAATTATTCATTGAAAAATATAAAAATGCATCTTCATTAAGTGCTCTATTGCGGTTGAAAGCCATTATATAAACAATCACAAAATCGGATAGTGTATAATAAGTGGTTATAAAATGCGGGAAACGCTGAAAAAAATAACAAAATAAAAATTACTGCAAACAACTCTACATATTTTTGTCTTTGTCACATGATCAGTACAGATCTGCAATTAATGCCGATCATTTTTGGTCATACTTTCAAAACAAAAAGGGAACCTCAAGAATTCCTGGTATCGTATATTTCAACGATATCGAACTAAGCGATCCATCCAGTATAGTAAATGCGTTTTCCGAGTTTTTTGAGCAAACTATTCAACCATCTCTGTTAAATACTTCTCTGAAATAGAAGTACTAAAAGGTTTAAAGAAACTTAAAGCCAAACACACATCTGGATACTCAATCCCAAGCTTTCTAGTTAGAGACTGCGCTGCAATCCTAGCCAAACCACTCCAGTCCATTTTCAATCTAGCATTCAAAGCTGGATGGAAAATTGCCAAAATATGCCCAATTTTTTAATCCGGGGCAATTAATAATGCTGTTAATTACAGACCTATCACACTACTCTCCAACTTTGTAAAGGGTTTCGAGTTATGTCTTCATAACACAATATACCCTAACATAAAAAAAATAATCTCACTTGACCAACACGGTTTCATGAGCACAAACCTCATGTGTTTCACCCAATCACTAAGCAACGCCCTCGATAATCACTCTCAATTGGACACCATCTACACCGACTTTTCAAAAGCATTCGACAAGATAGATCATCAAATAATACTGAGCAAACTCAATCAGCATGCTTTTGACTCTCAACTAATTTATCTGTTTCAGTCCTACCTGCAAAATCGTATACTCTTTGTCGAATTTAGAGGCCACGAATCTCATAAATTTATAGCATCAAGCGGAGCTCCCCAAGGCAGCAATCTAGCCCCCCTCTTATTTTCAATCTTCATTAACGATATTGGGAACAACATTTCCAGCAAACTACTGCTGTTCGCAGATGATAATTTTTTTTTAGACGAATCGAATCAATTGATGATTGTCTTACACCACAAAACAATGTTCATAATCTCCACTTTTGGTGTATTGAAAACAAACTTTCACTGAACATCCAAAAATGCAAATCCAACACATATTCCCTGAAAAAGTCAAACATCGAGTTTTATTACTCAATCAACAATATCGCATTAGAGCGCAACCAACAAAACAAGGATCTTGGGATTGAATTTGACCCCAAACTCGATTTTTCCAATCACTATAACAAAATAACTTCTTCCGCTGAGAGAATGACAGGACTGATTTTCCGAACACTTTATTTTGATTGAATAACAACATTAAAGAAGTACAATAATCGAAATGAGGTTGGATAATGCAATAAAAAATTGTTATTTTAGCTTATGTGCTCAAACAATTAGAAACTCAAAAAAAAAAAGTGCTTTTTTGTTATTTGTTGTTTTTGTTATCATATTCTGATGCTATGATCATTGCATCATTTTGTTGACATTTAGTTTTAGTTTATTCACTTTTAGGTATTTTCCGATATTATTAAGCAAGTTGTTTATATTCATGATTGCATTCTCAAGATTATTATTAGACTCAAACACTAATGTATCATCAGCGAAGAGATTCATAGAATGTGAACCTGGTGTGTATGTATGTATGGTGTGTATGTCATTTGAATATATGATAAATAAAAGTGGTCCAAAACGCTTCCTTGGGGAACTCCCATTTCATTTACATTTTTGTCAGATTGAATATTGTTTATCTTGGTCTGTGGAAAACGAAAACTTATTAACTTCCAAACCAGTTCAACACATTGCCAGATATGCTATAATATTTAAATTATTCCAATAGGATATTTCAATCTATCGTTTCAAAAGCTCTATGTAAATCAAAAAAAATAAAATAGCCACAGTATAGTTATTAACATCTAAGGCCTTTTCCAGGTTGATATGGTATATTGAAGAGATGATTTTTACGGAAGCCAGACTGAGCACCAATAAAGAGTTCGTTGATATTGAAATAATTTTCGAGTTGTTCCTAGACCACTATTTTAAGAACTTTTAGAACAATCAATAACTTGCCAGCACTTTTTCAAGTGTTGGCAACTTATTGATTGTTCTTAAATTACAAGAATCTATTGAGTTATTAACTTCATGAATAGGAATAATAGTGCTAATTTTAAAATGATCTGGGAATATACTTTTTTCTTGAGATGTATCAACAAGATTTAGCAATACTTGTCCAAAACAATCAGTCTTTCAAGAATTACTGTTTAGAATTTGCTTATTTTGTTGTCTAATGAGAATATGATTCTACAGAGATGGCTCACACTTAGCAATGTGAATTCACTGAATGACTGGTTGATATGGGGATAGTTATGGCTCGACCATATTTCTTCATAGTCAATACTGTTAGCAATTTGATGAGTACTAGCAACAAAATATTGGTTGAAATATTCCGCGATCTCCAAGCTATCCGTATAACGGAGTTGAATACCATCAGTAAATATTATTTTAATATAACAAAGGTAATTTTTGGGATTTATCAGATATTTCAAGTTTTTCTATATCAGTTTAAATTTATTTCTATTCAAATCTATTTGTTGTTCATAGTAACACTGTTTTTGTGTCTAAGAAGGGTAACATACTGGTTTCTCAAATTTTTTAAGTTTTCCCCCATTTGGTCTCTAAGATACTATTTTTGAAATTTTGATAAGCAAAATTACTTTCTTTTGCTTTGTTCCTTAATTCATTATCGTAGTATGGAAGTTGGTTTTCTTTGATTGAAACTGAATGTTCAGGAGAAATTTTGTCAACAATATTGGAAGTTTTGTAATAATGTCATCTAAAATAATATTCACTTCAATTGAATTTAACAGCCAGTTTTGAGAAAGCAATGCCATATTGATGTTCTTGAGAGAAAATATGTTTAGTGTTTCCGTTCTATTTATTTGGGAAACAATACAAAAAGACCTATGCAGCAAGTATGCAAATGTCGTCAGCAGACATCTTCGTATTATGGATTCAGCTGACGCCCCGTCCGTACTGATTACATAAATTATTGATTACTAAACTATTATTGAACTAAAGAGTATTAAGAGAACTCGTACATTGAATTGTAAGATGTCAATGTAGGTTATTTTTATTTAATAAAAAAACAAATTTATAATAATGTGAATATGTAGAAAGGCTGCATGATTTTTATCATATAATCAGTGGGCTTACACACATAAATGGAAATGGAAGATTTTTGTGGGAAAAGAATGATTGTTATATAAGAAACTCAGATAGGGTGGAGGAAGTTTTGAAAGTGCTTTCCCAGTTGCATATGAAGTCACAATTTGCATACTCCATTCTTTGCTTCACCTGATTCTTGTTGTAATCAAATACAATGCAATAATGATCTTTTTGCCATTGCTGAAAGTGATGCTGTAATAAAGTTAACCCTGAGGTACTCCGCAGCCTCTGTCGGATGCCCCTGGATGTATAAGTGTGTATATTTTGGCAGTGGGAGGATATATAGATCCGCCACTCCATGTAGCTTAATATTTTGCAACGCATGATACACGAGTCAGTTTTCATAGTGCCTGCTTACTGAGGACTTTGTTTTTAGCGAATATTTATGGTTTGACGTCGCTAGACGAAGATGCTGTCTGCGTTCCGTGGAAGATGTTCCTTCCGTCAATATATCCCTAGTAACCAATAGGCATGGAATAAAAGTTTTTGAGCTAGTGGATGCCAAGTCGTGGTATACCTTGAATCTCAAAATCCATGTAGGCTGCCAACCTGGGGGACCGTTTGCATCTACCAATACCCCATATAATGTAGTAAAAAGGTTGTATACCCCAGTGAGTGGAAGGAATATTACAAGCGACAATTGGTTCACAAGCATTGACTTAGTAGATGATCTTTTGAAAAACCACTAACTCGCGTACAATGGGACAATATGAAAAAACAAGCGAGGGTTGCCAACTTCTTTAGTAGCAGTTCGCAGTAGAGACCAATACTCAAGACGTTTCGCATTCTTGCAAGATATAACTTTTGTATCTTACATACCCAAAAAGGATGAAAATGTTTTACTCTGCTCCACTATGTATCATGTTGTCTCAATAGATGACGAGACCCAGGATTGTTCGTAGCCAGTTGTCTTAGGGAGAGTTTGCAGTCCCAAATCAGTCTAGACTCACAAGTGTGTGACTTTAGAGCTTTTAGTGCGGCTTGGGTACCTGATAGGGTGAAGATTTTTGCCCCCCTGGAGTCTCTTGCAAGGCATTCTTGGGAGCACATTTCTATAGCACGGATTTTTGCTTGAAAAATTATTGGGGCTTTGCCTAGGGGTTTTGAGAGCCTAAAACTAAACTAAAAGTGACTTTATTCATGCTTGTAAAATTTCCATTTTTTAAATACGTCAACATTTAAGATTTCGTATAAAAAAGTAGTATTAACATATATCACAATTAAAAACATAGGTACATCATATTACATAGTAACATTCACATCTAAAAATTCCTGTGTACTAAATAGAGCCTGATTAAACATATATTTTTTGATTAAAATGACAAGTTATCTCTCTGTAAAACCTTCAATGTGCTCACGAAGTTTATTAAAAAAATTTGGCCAAAAAAGTGTACAACTTTTTTAAAATTTGATGGTTGGAATTATGTTATTCTTATCTCTAGTGTTGTAGCAATGGTTCTGACAACATAGTTTATATTTATCCAGATTATTCCTAACATAAATCAGACAGCCTAAAATATACATGGATGGTAAAGTAAGTATGTTTAAGTTTATGAAGGTTTGCCTGACATCTGCTCTATAATGTAGGCCCCCACGACTCGGACTGCCCTTCTTTGCAATTTAAACATTCCAGTTGCCTGTAAGAATGTATATGTTGCAGTGAGACTGAAACAAAGCCTGGAAAGCCATAAGTAGCACTTCATGATCTACATTTTTTTTTAGGGTTCTCATGAGAAATATTACTACTGACAGCTTTTTTGCTACCTGGTCAATATGGGTATCAAAGACCAAGGCGCCATCCAGATGTACCCCAAGAGTCACTAAGACTTTCATCAACAGTCAGCTGTGGGCTTACATCCCTTAGACTAAAAATGATCTTTTCAGTTTTATTCATATTTAATGATAACTTGTTTGTATTAAACCATTGCTCTAAATCAGCCAAAGATTGTTTAATTTGTACAATAAGAAGCTCCAAGCCCTTATTTTTTGTAATAGCGGTTGTATCATCGGCAAATAGTACCAACTTTTCATTTGTTGAAGTTTCTATATCATTGACGTAGATTAAAAACAGCAAGAGGCCTAGGATAGCCCTGTGGAACCCCGTGCTTAACATTTAATGCTCCCGAAAGTATTCCTCCGGAATAGGTTTGCTGAGTTCGACCTGTTAAATAGCTATTTATTAGTTCGACACTTTGCCAATGGACGCCATAGTATTCCAACTTTTGTAATAGAATTTTATGGCATATACAGTCAAAGGCCTTGGAGAGGTCACACAGGATTGCTCCTATGTATTGACACTCCTCAAAGCCCTCGACTACATATCCAATAGTGAGTGTTGTCACTTGATGTGGACTTAGACTCTCATAAAACCAAACTGGTCATCTGTAAACAAGTTATTTTCATCAAAATAAGCATACAATTGGCACTTTAACAAATATTCAAAGATCTTTGACAGTGTAGGGACCAGAGTTATAGGTCAATTATTTACATCATTATAGTCTCCTTTTTTATAAATTGGCAGTACTTTTAATTTTTTTAAACATATTGGGATAAATACTTTCACGTTTACACGGATCAAACATATGTGTTAGTGGTATAATCAGTGTGTTTATTTTCTTTAATGAATTGGGTCGTAGCCAAATATATCCTTGCTATTTTTTGGATTCAAGGACTCAATGGCATACCGAACCTCAGCAAAAATACAAAAGATACGTACAGGCCTCAGTATCTGTTTGAGGAAGATTTTACAACACAGTGTCTGCGACACCTGTGAAGAAGGAGTAAAATATATCCGCGCTAATTTTGTTGGTTGATTGTTTTTTTGTTACACCTCTAAATTCATTTGTAATTTGCCAGGCGGCCCCAACTTTATTTTCAGCTGTTCGAATAAAATTAGAATTTGCCTTTGATTTACATTCATTTATTTTGTTTCTATATAGTGCCCTATACTAATTTATAAGAACAGCGATTTCATGTTGTTTATAGTTATTAAATAAATCATTTAGGAACCTAAGACGCTCTCTCATTTCACCCAACTCCTGGTTATACCACCTCACACTCCCATCATGCTTAGATACTGTTTTTTTAGAGGGGAAGCATAAATTAAAATTTTCACTGAGTATATATGTAAACATATCTCATTTAACATTGGCGCTTATATTTTAGAATTTTACAACGGACCAATCAGTCTCGCACAAAATATTAAAGAGTTTATTTGTACCAACTGTTGTTATTGGTTGATAGAAACTTGTTTGAGAGTCCGAATGTCTATGTTTTTTTAAGTCAGTTATTTTTACTGCTTGATGATCTGGTAGTACTGCATCAATAACCGCAGTTTGTCTAGTATTTTCAAATATTTGTTGAGTTCTACAGATCAAAAAAGTTTTGCTTTCTGATGTTATTCAGATTAAAATTAATATTAAAGTCACCGGTGACAACTGCATACCTTAGACAAATAGTTGAAATCTCTAAAATTGCACACATACTATAAAAAAAAAACACCACCTGGTTGGCGATATACAGCTATAATTATAATTATATTATAATTACTAATCTCAATAGCTGCAAATTCACATGACATTTCCTCCAGAGTCATTTTTGACCAAAACTGCTACACCTCCATGTATATGTTGCTTTCTAGAGAAGTTTGATTCCACAGTGTAGCCAGTCAATGAAAATGATGATATTTCCTCAGGATATATAATGTTCAGAAAAACATAATACATTGTAAGGTTCTTGAGCATTTTCTAGGAATACCTCCAATTTTATTCCTTTTAGTCCTCCTCCACTTTCTCCATTGGATTTTCCCTGAAAACTGGGCGTCCTCAAAGATGGAGAAAATGGTTAATTACCATTTCCTTACCCCAGAGGTTCGGGGTCATGACTGCTTGTTTTTCTTCAGTTGGGATTTCCAGTTTAAAACTACTTTTGAACTTATCTTTTGTATTTTTCATTTTATAAGCTCTGCAGGAAATCTGAAGTTTGCTCTGGATGTATTTTATTAGTTCTTCAGTTGTTTTTACGTCTAGTCCGGTCACAAACAAGTAAGATCTCTGGCTTGCAATTGACATTCCGAAATCAGTACTGGTTTGGGCCTGCTTTGTTCAGGATACCTTTTCCGATCTGTTTTTCTTTCCGGTTCCTCTTTATCTTCATTTGTCCAAGAATTTGGCAAGGTTTCTGTTTGCGATGTTATTGTTTCATTTATTTTTGTTCTTATGTGTTTTCAGTTGAAGGGTGGTCTGTCATGTCAGGGACGTCATCTCCAGACAGTTCATTTGAACTACTTCTCGAACGTGTTCTTGTTGTGAAAGTCAGCGGCTGCGCTGAACGCATGTTTTTTTATGTCTGTGTGTTCTGTCATGTCAGGGACGTCATCTCCAGACAGTTCATTTGATGGACTTTTATATTAATTCCATTTGCTTGATAATTTTATTAACGCTGTCTTCCTGAATTTCACTTTCTATTTCTAGAATTTTTCGCTTCAAAAGATTGATTTCTTCATCTGTTTTGGTCGTAACCTCATTTACGGCTTTGTTTACATGCTCTTCGTGGGACATGTTGAACACTGAATTTGATTTTTACTGCCACTAATCACTTGTAATCCGATAATTCTAAGAGCTCATGATTGATGATAATGCACTTTACAGTTAATACATTTAACTCCGCTTTTTTCGTCTTTACTTTTGTAGTATCTGCATTTTTTAGCATCAACTTCCGACAGTTTGACATCACTTGACGCCATCTTGAAGGAATATTACTAGGATCCATTACTTCCACTCCAGCCCTTTCGTCCATTTTGGAACCATCAGTATAGAAAAAAAAAGCTCGTCCAATATTGAAACGACCACTTTGGCCTTCCCCTACCTAACAACCAATTTTTCTCGAAGATGCCCGAACTGTCGCCATTAATGGAAATTCCATAGGCGTACCAAATTATTTGGTATAGGCGATACACGAGACGTAGAGAACTTACACTCCTATAACTTCTGAATGAAAAAAATATTTTTCGACAAATCTGCCGCAGAGATATAGATATACTTTCAAAGTTGAATAAATAACTGCACTACCTATTTATTAATCAAACTAACCTAACCTTTCAAACGCTGCATGCCAAGACACTGGTGGAGATTCGCCGTAGCATAAGCTCCCACAGCAAATCGTGTCCACTCGTGTTTTTCCCCTCTCTACCTACCAAACGGTCGTTTCAATATTGGACGAGCCTTACCTTACCTTACTGATGCATTCCTTTCTTGTGGAGACCCGTTCGTTATGAATTTATGGTGATTGTTAATAAACACTTCATATTCACTTCGGAGTCGTACCTAGCTGGCATAGTAGCTGATGGCTTGTACCTGGATATTAGGGGAATATTTTTCAGATGTCCAATCAGACTCCATCATTCAAGTTTGATGTCTGGTGCAGTCTGAAGGCATTAACTGCCACTTCCTTCATGACACACAAGTGCAGTGGCGGAAGGTTCAGCAGTATGTATACCGTTTTTGGCTGAAACCCTATGCTTTCAAAAACTCTGCGGCACGACCAGGTTACAGCAGCAACCTGGTCACATGCAACTGTCTAATGTGAATTTAATTTCTAACCTGTCAGTTTTGATTCCAACCACATGGTTGAAGAGATTTTAACATGTGTTTTGTATAATTATTAACATATAAGTGTGCTAATTGAACATTAGTTCATTTCTCATTATTTATTACCATAATGTTAAAAGACAAAAAATATTTTTTACTGAACATCGTGTCATCCATTCTCACTTAAGTTGTAAGTATTATCAATTCACAAAATGATAATCTCTATGTAATATTTTTTTTAAAATTGTAGTTCCCTGATGATGGAATAAAACAATTCCGAAAGCTTGGACAAACTTACAAGAGTTTTCTTTTTGATATTGCTGCATTCCCCACTATTAACTAGTTTATATATATATATATATATATATATATATATATATATATACAGAGAGAGATCGGGTAGTCATTGCTGACTAGTTAGGGATGGAACCAGTAAATAGTGGGGTTTTGCAGCAAATAAAAGAGAACTCTTTAAAGATTGTCCAAGCTTTCGGAAATGGTGCAGGTTGTACAAAAAAGAGCCATTAGGGCCCTCTGTAAAGTGAAAAAGCGTGATTCTTGCAGAGATCTATTCAAAAATCATAGAATCCTCACAGTTACTTCTATATTCATTCTAGAAACCACCTGCCTTATACACAAGAATCGCCACAAATATAATGCACTGCCCTCATACCATAACACAAGATCCTCGCAAAAATTGAGATTATCCTTACCTATCCCTAAAAACAATCTTGTTAAGGATAAAAACGGTATAAAAATGTATAACTAGTTACCAATACATTTAAGAGAAATTGAATCTCTTGGATTATTTAAATAAATTGTAAAAGAATTGCTTCTTATCCATCCATTCTACATACGGAAGAATTTTTTAATAGTGAACCTTTTCGTCAGCACTAAAATATGCTTTTCCCCTTATTTATCATTTTACTTGTTTTCTGAGTGAATAGTCCATATGTACGAAAATATAGTAGGTGCTATGATTTTAAAAATACAATGTATTCTAAGAGAAGTTTGCATAGTTTTGAGAGATGTGTATTTTGCACATCTTGCTAAATTTATGTGTTTTTAATAGTTTAATATCTAATGGTAGTGTTAGAATTTATTTGATACTCTGTGTATATCATAGTTCATTGTTTTGTTTATTGTTTATCATGTATGTAGTATTCAAAAAAGGATAGAAGTTTGACAAGTAAAAAAGTCATCAAGCAAAACGGAATATTACATTTATTTTACTAAAAATAACATTATTTCGAAAGAGAGCTTACATTTTGGTCCATCGAGCCTAAAAAGAACCTACCAATGGATGATCTACGAAGAAGTTCGCGAAAAAATGCGGGAGAAAATAAGAGTCTACCTGCTGACTTCACATGGCCTGAAAAATTTGGTGAAAGAACTTCGATGGCATATTCCAAAATATCCAACAATAGTTCACATAACTCTCAGGTGAGCTTAGAACGACAACGAATTGCTATCGAGATGGAAAAGAAAAAGCAGACGTTGGAGAAACAGAAACTTGAGATAGATAACAATATGCGGCTATTGCAGATGGAACATGATCTGGAAAATGCTAGACTTGATGCAATCGAAGAAGTAAGGAGCCACAGAAGTCAGTCAAATGGTACAAATGAAAAAACTACCATCAGCACTCAACAACGAAACAAGGTACCCCATTGTTTATATCCAGAAGTTATGGTAGTGAATGATAAATCCAGTTCTTCAGATCATGAACAGTTCGATCTGGAAGTAGCATCAAAACATAAATTTGTGAGTGAATGGGTGAGAAAATCCAACGAACAGTGTCAAAATGATGATCATCAAAGAGTACTCAGCGTAGTAGAAGACGAATCGATACCTCCTCCCAGAAATGATGACCCAGCTAGGAAAAAATCAGAAATTGAGATTTTGTGTCAAACAATATCAGATGCGATAAAACGGTTACAAAACTGTTGTCCCTACATCAAATGAACACAAGCAAGATAATATGTTCCTAAGGCGTCATGTCGTTGAGAAAGACTTCCCGAAATTCGCTGGGAATCCTGCTGAGTGGCCCCTTTTCATCAACAATATCAGAGAATTTCCAAATTATGTGGTTTTACCAATGAGGAAAAAATGTCAAAGCTACAAAAATGCTTAACAGGGGAGGCTAAATCTGCCGTCGCGGGAATGATGCTCACATCGGAAAATACTGATTTGGTGATGGAAACCCTGCAACTTCAATTTGGAAGACCAGACTACATTATTGAAGTGATCATTACGAACATTAAACAACTTCCAAATTTGAAAGAGAAAAATATCGAGAAACTCATTCAGTTTTCCAACGAGGTAAACAACCTTGTAGCAACTATGGAAACCTTGAACTCCAAAGGACATATGGAAAATCCACACTTGATTAGGGATTTGGTCTACAAACTTCCTGACATGTTGAGACTGAAGTGGGGTGAAACAGTTGCAGAAAAATGTGGAAGAATAGATTTGAAGGATTTTTCGAAGTGGTTGAAAGATATAGCTAAAGCAGCATGTTACGTTAGTCTGCCAAATGAATTGAATTCTCCAACTCAACCTGAAAAGCATATTCAAAAAACACTTCCAACAAAAAAATTTGAACGAGTATTCAGTACGAATGAAATAACGAAAAAAGTTTGTAGTTATTGTGGGCTTGAACATGAAAGATCCTGTTCCAAACTCCAATCAGATGACGTTGATGAAAGATGGAGGATTGTTACAGAAAAAAAGCTATGTTTCATATGCCTGAAGGGAAAACACCAGAAATTTAGATGTAATAAGAAAAAACGGTGTCTTGTGGATGGTTGTCAAAGCTTCCATCATCCACTTCTCCATAAGACTTCAGTATTGATACAGTCAAATACAAATCTCCATATTGATTCAGTTCTTGCAACACAGACTGACAAAAGGAAAGTTTTGTTGAGAACAATTCCCATAAGAATTCATGGCCCTAATAAAGAGATGAAAATTATCGCTCTTTGCGATGAAGCCTCCACTGTAACAATAATTGATAGAGAAGTATCAAGAAGCCTCGGACTAATTGGAACGAAAGAAGCTCTTTGTTTACAGTGGACCAATGATATTATCTCAAGGCAAGAAAATTCTGAAAAATTAAACTTGAAAATCTCAAAAATCAGGATGGTGCCGAAATATTCACAATGATGGGTGTTCATACTATAGAAAATCTCTCACTTCCTTCACAGTCGGTGAATATGGATCAGTGGAAGTCATTTCCTCATCTGAGAAATCTACCAATCGAAAATATAAGAAATGAAAAACCACTCCTTTTAATTGGCCAAGACAACATCAAACTTATCGCTCCCAGTCAAGTTCGAGGTGGCCCAGAAGATTCTCCAGTGGCTACGAAATGCAAATTGGGTTGGTCACTCCACGGTCCTGTTCTGGAGGATGAAGATATGAAAATCAGAGCTCACACGTTACATATATGTGACAGAGAAGCTGACAATGAGTTGCATGAAATGTTGAAACGTGCTTTTGTCAATGAAGATTTTGGGATAAAGCCAACCCAGAGTTTGGGAGGTTCTGAAGAAAACAGAGCATTTGACATCATGAACAGAACAATCAAACGCATTGGTGATAGATTCGAAATTGGTTTACTTTGGAAAAATGATGAAACTACATTACCCAGAAGTAAATACAATGCCATCCAACGTTTAACATGCATGGAAAGTAAATGTATGCAAAATGAGGATTTCGCTATAAAGTACCAACAAAAAATAGATTATTATATTGAAAATGGTTTTGCCAGGAAGTTATCTAAACAAGAAGCTTTGATTGAAGGTCCTCGAACGTGGTATTTGCACACTTTGGTGTCGTTAATCCAAAGAAACCTGGCAAAATGAGATTGGTATTTGACGCTGCTGTCAAATCCAATGGATTCAGTCTAAATGATTTTTTATTACCTGGTCCTGATTTACTGCAATCATTGGTGGCGATCATCTGGAAGTTCAGGGAGAGAAGAGTCGGCTTTTGCGGAGATATCAAAGATATGTTTCACCAGGTGATGATTCGAGAAGACGATAGGTGTGCACAAAGGTTCTTATGGAGAGATGTGAATAGAGAAAAACCACCTGATGTCTACGAGATGATGGTAATGATATTTGGCTCCAAATGTTCTCCAGTTTGTGCTCAGTTTGTTAAAAACTACGTTGCACAAGAACAAGCAGAATCTCCAGATATCTTGACTGCAATAACCAGGAAGTTTTATGTGGACGATTACCTTGATAGCAAAAATTCAGAAAAAGAAGCAATTGAAACTATACTCGAAGTTCGAAGAATTCTGGCCAAAGGAGGATTCAACATAAGACGATTTTCGAAAAGAGCTGGGTTTGGATTTAGTTGTCAAGAATTTAGATGAAGAAAACCTACATCGAAGTACTAGGCCTTTGGTGGGACAGTGAAAAGACGAATTTCTGTTCAGAATCAATAATGAATATACCTCGGATAAATCTTTCACCAAAAGGGAAGTCCTCAAATCTCTGATGTCTATTTTCGATCCTATTGGTTTTCTCGCATCATTTACATGCGAAGCAAAGATTTTGCTGCAGGATATTTGGCGTTCTGGAATCAACTGGGACGATAAGCTTCCTGAAGACTTGATAAAAGTCTGGTGTAGGTGGATAGCCGGTTTTCGACAAATCGAAAAAATTAGGATTCCCAGATGTTATTCGGTGAATATTCCAGAGGCAGATAACATTGAAATTCACTCATTTTGTGACAGCAGTCAGAAAGCTTACGCCTGTGTAGTTTATTTGCGAATTTCAAGAGGCCTACAAACAGAAGTTTCATTCATTGCCGCAAAAACTAAAGTTGCACCGTTGAAGTTACTTTCTATTCCGCGATTGGAACTTCAGGCAGCTGTCATGTCAAGTAGACTGACAACTTCAATAAAAAACGAGCTGGAACTGTCAGTGAATAAGACATTCTATTGGACAGATTCAAAGTGTGTCCTATGTTGGATACGAGGGAGATTTGGAAGTACAAACAATTTGTTGCTCATCGAGTCGGAGAAATACATGATTTAACAGAAATAAGTCAATGGAGATGGATTCCTACCGACATGAATGTAGCAGATGAAGCAACAAAAATGAATACCCCCAAACAGAAAACTATTTCTGATGAATGGTTCACAGGGCCGAGTTTTCTGAAAAGATCCGATGAATATTGGCCAAAAGAAAAAGAAATGGACCCATCAGAAATTGTCGACATGGAAATGAAAAAGATATGTTCTGGTACTCACTACGTATTTGCCATAAACAATTTTTCGGAATCCCTACCAGACATCAAAAGGTTTTCAAAATGGCTTCGACTCATCAGAAGTACAGCTTGGATGTTGCGGTTCATAAAGCGGACGAAAAAAATTATACCGGAGAGACAAGAGCTGTCCATTGAAGAATTGGATGAAGCTGAAAATTTATGGATCAAGAAGACCCAACAAGATTTTTATAGGGATGAATTGGATCATCTGAACGATGGAAAAAGAATAAATAGGAGAAGTAAGATTGGAAGTTTGTGTCCGGAATTAACAGAAGGATTTATGGTTGTTGGTGGCAGGATAGATATGGCTGATTCCCTAGAAGAGCGAACGAAGAAACCTATCATCCTACATCCAAAACATGAATACACCCAACTACTCATTCGCCATTTCCATGAAAAATTCAGACACCAAGGGGTTAATCTTGTTATTAATGAGCTACGGCAAAGATTTTGGATTGTCAATGGAAGAGCAGCAGTGAAGTCTGTATTTTTCAACTGTCAAAATTGTAAGAATAGGAAAGCTAGGCCAATTCCTCCAATTATGGGTCAACTTCCCACTGCCAGACTCACTCCCAATACGAGAGCCTTTGTGAACGTAGGCTTGGATTACTTTGGTCCTTTTTATGTCACAGTGGGAAGGAGAAAAGAAAAAAGATGGGGTGTTCTGTTCACCTGTTTAGCAGTCAGAGCTATTCATTTGGAAGTTTCACATTCTTTGAACTCGGATTCTTGTATTATGGCAATAAAAAGAATGATAGCAAGAAGAGGTAAACCGAAAACAATTTTTGTGATAACGGGACAAACTTCGAGGAGCGGATAATGAAATTCGAAAAGCAAAAAGATCTGAATAACACCTCATTCCTCAACTCTGTTACTTCTGATGGTGTAAACGTTCAGGTTCAATCCTGCGGCAGCACCTGGCATGGTGGGTGTTTGTGGAAACATTGATTGGATCTGTTAAAATGGTAATATGAAGCATTTTATATGGTCACTCTTTGGAGGATGAAGCACTCTTCAAACACTCTTATGCAGAAGCTGAGAATATTGTTAATTCTCGCCCCCTCACCATTTTATCAACCGATCCCTATGATCTCGAACCACTAACTCCAAATCATTTTTTGTCTGGTTTCGCAAATAATGATAGTTCAATCATTGAAGTGGACCCAGATAGTAATTTTTTGAAGCGTGAATGGAGAAAGGCAGAAATGTTAAGAACATCGTTTTGGAACAGATGGTTGAAAGAATATCTTCCCACCCTTAATAAAAGAAATAAATGGACGTTTGATCAGGCACGGATTGAAAAAGATGATATTGTCGTAATGGTAGACGATGATGTACCAAGACATAAATGGAAACTTGGCAAAATAGTACAAACATTCCCAGGTCCTGACGGCAGAATCAGAGTTGTCGACGTTAAAGTTGGTTCTTCCATTTACCGGCGACCAGTTGTCAAGATATGCAAATTGGAACTGGAAGGATCGTGAAATTCTTCACCAGGGGGGAGAATGTTAGAATTTATTTGATACTCTGTGTATATCATAGTTCATTGTTTGTTTATTGTTTATCATGTATGTAGTATTCAAAAAAGGATAGAAGTTTGACAAGTAAAAAAGTCATCAAGCAAAACGGAATATTACATTTATTTTACTAAAAATAACATTATTTCGAAAGAGAGCTTACAGGTAGAGTATTATAACATTTTGGTCCTAAATAGTTTACACAATTTTTGAAAAACTCACAGTTTGGCTTGGGGACTTTAATATATATTTTAGATGCCATTCTAGTGTCATGATCATGATTATGATTTTAGAGACTCTAGTTTTTTTTGTAGGTGATAACATATTGAATGTATGAATAGACCTCTAATTAATCTTTTCATTGTATAGTAAAGCAGTTGGATACAACCTATCTTTTTTGTAAATAATCTTCAGTATTTTATTTTGAATGACATTTAATGGTCTTAGTGCTGTGTCGTACAAGCCTCCCCACACTAAGACTCCGTACCGTAAAATGGATTCAACTAGATTGTAATATAGTGTTGTCAGTAGGTCTAAATTGAAAAATTGTTTGAGCAGGAAAAATGTATAGATCAGGAATCTTAGTTTCTTTGTTATATATGTTACATGTGGGTCCCATTTTAAGTTTTGGTCAATAATAATGCCCAAGTATTTGGTACTTTTTGTTTCGTGTATTGCGGAATCTATATCATCACATATAATTTCATTAAAGTGAGGACGATCAACGGCTGTTTTGGAAAAGGAGAAATAGTTTGTTTTATTCACATTAAGTGACAATTTATGAGTATCTAACCAATTCTTGACATGTTTAATTCCTGTTATAGCCCGATTTTTCACACTTTCCCAATCCCTATCACTGAAGGTGAGTACAGTTTCATCCGCATATGATATGACTTTTCCCTGAATGTCAATTTCAGTTAGGGTTTTAATATATAGATTAAACAGTATGGGTCCCAGGACTGTCCCTTGTGGAATGCCAATCTTTACAATTTCAGGGTTACTAACTTTATCCCTTATTTTTACCCTCTGCTCTCTTTGAGTAAGATAACTTTCAAAGATCTTCAATACAGTACCCTCACCCCGTTTTGTTCAAGAACATTTAGGAGCTTCTGATGTGGTACCGTATCGAACGCCTTTGCTAAGTCTAAGAATATACTTATACATTTACTATTGTTATTCATCTCATTTGCGATGTGTGTTATCAATTCATACATTGTGTCGCTTGAGCTGACACCCTTTGAAAAGCCATACTGATAATTAGGAAGTAAATTATTGATTTTTAAAAAATCTATCAGTTTTTATTTTATACATTTCTCAAATATTTTTGCCACGTTACTAATTAAGCTAATTGGCTTGTGATTGGTTATTAAGTTAAAATTGGGGTTTTTTTAATTAAAATTCCAAAATTTTTTTATTTTTAATGGTTTTAGTAAGTACAGATGCAGTAATTTCAAATGATTTACTGTTATTCCGTCTAAGCCAGGTGCACTGCTATTTTTTAAACTATTTATATGTTTGATGATATCATTATCGCATACTGGTTTTATGAACATTGATTTTTTTAGAAGTCAACATCACATTTTGGGATTACTTCAGCCATTTTGGTGCCAATGGAAGAAAAATAGCTGTTACAATAGTTTTGGTCATTAACAATATGTATTGGGTTGTTACTTTTCCTACCACCTTCATTAGTTTCTTCTGAGATTACTTGATAAATCTTTTTCAGATCATTCTTGTTTTTATATATTTCAATTTTATAGAAATCATTTTTGATATTAATTTATTTAAATCGTTCCTGAACACTTTATACTCATTTTCGTTTTCTAAACTATAATTTTTTCGTAATTGTTTTTTTAATTTGTCTCTAGTTTTGATAGAGTTGATAATGCCATTAGTTATCCAAGGTTTTATTTTTTTGTGTTTTTGTTTTAATATTTACAGTGAATTTGCAGTTATCAATAATGTTAAGATATATCTCATAGAAATTTTTAGTTCCTACTTCTGGATCATTTTCTTTACAAGATTTATACTCTAATCTGCAAAATTAGTCTAGTTAAATCTTCGGAATATCCAATTTTAAGAAATTCTCTGAAGTGATAAAAAAAATTGTAATACTTTATTAAAAAAGAATACAATCGCGTTTGTATACCCTTGACCAATTCTAATGGTACAATTTTTGTTTTGAAGAAATGCTTGTTGCCAAGTTTGTTACTTCGGATTACTGCTCTTGACGTATATATATGCTAGCCGCTTAACTGCTCTAGATGTATATATGCGCATCGAAAATAAAAATAAGATAAGATTACTGTATTTGGATACACTTGCTGATAATGTCATTTATATCTCTAATCTACAAAATTAGTCTAGTTAAATCTTCGGAATATCCAATCTTGGAAAATTCTCCGAAGCAATAAAAAAATTGCAATACTTTATTAAAAAAAAATACAATCGCGTTTGTATACCCTTGACCAATTCTAATGGTACAATTTTTGTTTTGCAGAAATGAGTTGTTGCCAAGTTGGTTACTTCGGATTATTGAAAATCTGATATGGGGATGATTTGAAGTGATTACTATACTAATCAATCAGGCAAATCGTGCAATGATATTGAACTTTGCGGAAATGTGCTGTTGCCAAGTTATGGACGCTCGAAATCATTTGGTAAAGTTTTATAGAAATTTTGCTTGGAGCATATCGAGATAACTCTTCTGCTCGATAAATTTTTTTGGTGTAATTTTCGTTTCCAGAAAATGCGTTGTTGCCAAGTTGGTCTCTTCGAATCATTGGAAATCTGATATGGGAATGGTTCAAAATGGATACTATATCTATTAAATCAAGTAAATTTTACAAAAAAATCGTCTTTGCAGAAATGCGCTGTTGCTATGTTATGGAGGGTGGTTGTCGTTGAGAAAAGATTTATGGAAATTTTAGATAAATGAATATAAATCTTTTTCCAAATCGGTAATTATAATTTTATAATGCGTGGTTGCCAAGTTATAAAAGATGAATAATAAAAATAGATGAAAATTTTATTTGAAGAACACGAACATAGATCTTTATCTATTTTGATTTTTCTTTGTTCTCCGTGCATTAAACATAAACGGATGTATTGTTATGAATCCATACTAAGGCCCCTGGAAAAGAAAATGCCACTGGCCAGGATTCCAAGAATACAGCGAGTCTACAGCGGAAACGAATCAAGAACCAGCATTACGCCGCGCGACTATTCGAAATGTTCACGAATATTTCAGCAGCGGAACTTACTAGAGCGAGGAATTCAATATAAGGCCTCGGGCGCGCTGCGACATGTAGTACACAGTACAGATTTAAGTCAGTTCGGAGGGTGAAGACTACAGATTAGCGACTTCGGAGTGTTTACTTATAGTGGTGATTAAGGGCGAGTTATACATTATATACATATACATACATAGCGAGTTATACATTATATACATATTTTGTCGACCTATAACAGAGTTAGGCAAAGCTGAATTTAGAAATATTATCAACAGTATAAATTGGTCTGAATATTATAATTCAAATGATCAAAATTTTTTGGCAAAGTTTTTGAGTGAAGAATTAAAATATGCAGTGGATGTAGCTTTTCCACAGAAAAAAATAAGAAAAAAAAACATCAAAGTAAAGTGGTTTGATAGTAAGTTGGAAGAAATGAGGACTGATCTTAGTAATAAGAAAAACTTGTGGTTAAGTACAGGTAATCTATGTCTGAAAGAGGAATATAATAATTTTAAAGGTGAATATAAAAAAGCAATTAAGGAAGCCAAGTCAAACTCCTACAACAATTTAATTTTGATGAGTGACAATGTAAGTAAAACCGCATGGTCTATCATAAATAATTTTAACAATAAATCTGATAAAGTCTTAAAGAATAGTAAATTAACAGCAAATGACATGAACAACTTCTCCGCCGATATAATTGATAAATTAATTGCTAACATTCCCCCATCATGTAAAAAAGGGTCAGATTTGTTGAATATCTCTGTTGAAGATTCAGTTTTTTTAAGACCTACAAATGGAACAGAAGTCTTCAACGTGATTTCATCACTTAAAAATTCAAAAAGCATGGACCCTTACAATTATAAAAATTGCAAATGATATGATGACTGAACCCATTGTTCATTTAATAAATGTATGTTTCTCAAATGGAGAATTTCCAGATTTTTTAAAGCTGTGCAGAGCCACACCCATCCACAAACAAGGTGATATAAATGACTGCAATAATTACAGGTTTTATTACTATAACCCTGTATTGTCTAAAATTATCGGAATAATTTTAAAGAGAGGCTTATAAATTATCTAGAAGGAGGAGGATATATAAGTGAAAGGCAGTATGGTTTTAGAAAGTTACATGCAACCACTCAAGCCGTAACAGACATTATTCATATAGTAGCAAAAAATAAAGACTTGGGTATAGTAACCAGAGCTATGTTATGCGACCTTTCGAAAGCTTTCGATAGCGTATGCCACGACATGCTTCTAAATAAGTTAGAAAAATATGGGATAAGAGGTTCAGCAATAAACTTGTTAAAATCATTCTTAACTGGTAGAAGGCAATATATTGTCTACAACAACACTACATCAGATATACAGGTAATCAAACATGGGGTTCCCCAAGGATCGGTGTTGGGTCCTCTGCTGTTCATTTTATACATAAATGATTTACCATTATATGTTGACATTGCGGATACTTTTCTTTATGCAGACGACGCCTCTTTTATAATTAAATCAAGTAATACAGGTAGACTTGAAGAGTTATCAAAAGAAACTCAAGAAAAATTTGAACAATACTTCAATGCAAATGTATTGTGTTTGAATAATGATAAAACTAAAATCATAGATTTTAACAAAAGAACGAATAATGATAACGAAAAGAACGTGCGTTTACTAGGATTTCATATAGACAGCAATCTCAGCTGGAAAACACAAATTACAGAAATAAAAAAGAAACTGTCCAAAGGTCGCTTTGCCCTGAGGAGAATGAGAAGGGTGGTAAGCAAAGATGTACTTAGAATTGCATATTTCGGTCTTATACAATGCCATTTACAATATGGGATATTACTATGGGGATCAGTATCAGCAGCAAATGATGTTTTTATATCCCAGAAAAAAATTATCAGAGAGATGGTTCGAGCTAATTTCAGAGATCATGCAAAACCTTTATTTATTGATTTAAAGATTCTTACGGTACCATATCTATATATACCGGAAGCTATCTTATACGTACATATAAATAAAGATGAATACACTACTGGGGCACTTATACATGATTACAATACTAAAAGTAAAGAGGTCATTGGAACAGCAAAAACGAAATTAGTAAATACTGAAAAACAAACCGAAGTATTATATGGCAAAATATATAATACGCTTCCAAAAGAATGGAAAAACTATCAAAAAAAAAAATTAAAATTTGTGGTGAAGCAGGCTCTTTTGAGCCAAGCATTTTACTCAATAAATGAGGTTTTTGATGCTGTCTGGCCTGTTGATTAAAGGCAATAGGCACTAAGGAAATTGTTTCAATTTTAAATGTGTTTTTTAAGAATATGTGTTTAATATATATTTTTAGGTTACTTAGCTATATTTGTAATGTGATTTGTATATCTTTTCTATTTTCTATGACCTGTCTAAACAAATTATGTGTGTTTGTTTTCAAGTGTACATAATATTGTAACATAAAGACCAATAAATTCTTATCTTATCTTATCAGTATTGGTAGATTAAAAAGTTGGGTATTGTCTTGTAAAGTGTAAAGTGGGATAACCAGACACTGGCATTATTTGAATATTGCTTTAATAAATAAAACGAACCCCAGTTTTGTAACAATATGAAAAATTTTGCACTTTTTATGACTCGTATACTTCCCCGCCCTATGTTATAATATTGTATTGCATTTTATCCTATCACACTCATCACCTTTTTATATCAATGAAAATGAATTCCAAATATTCTGAGCGGATTGCGGAAAGTAACATCTTGAAACAGACAATTGATTCTACCCTATGAGTGTGTTCCTTCTTAGGCTGAAATGAACATAAATGTGTATCTTAAACGTAAATGATTTCTAAGTCTGTGTTGATATCCATGTTTTGTCAGCTGAAATATATCTATATCACGAGACAAGCGAGTACGTCGATGTTATTACTTTGTCCATCTTTGTCTAGTACGATTTGATTATAGAGAAGTATATTGTCCATTTTTCACTATTTTTTCCGATATGAAATTTCAGAATACGGCAAGTTACTGATTAACTATATAATTTTTCTATAGGACATGAAATTTGGTGAACGCAGTAACTGATCATGGTGAACCAATTTGTTAACCCTTCCACACTTTCCTGATATTTTCAGACTGTGGAATAAGCTTACTCAAAAAACCATGTCAAGAAACCTTATTCCCCTACAAAAAAATGAAATTCGATCAATATCTATGTATTAGCTTGATCTATGTAAGTTGGTGTGTGTTTGACAAGGGTGAATAATTATGTCACGATATTCTTATCAGCATGTGACTGAAATGGAATTAGAGTACATTCTGACAGAATCAGAATCAATTTATTCATCACAAAAAAATACATAAATATTCAATCAACAAAGATCAAAGACAGATGCATCTTTATCGGACTAGTCAGAAAAATGGGATGTAAATATGCATTTTAGATAATTAACATACAGTTAAAATACAAGTAAAATTAAAATTAAAATTAGTAATTAAAAATTTTAAAAATTAATATTAAAAACAAAACACATTTTAAAAGTTGAGAAACAAAAATACATTTTAAAAGTTGAGAAACTCTTCTATGCTATAAAATATTTGTGAACGTTTGAGTTTAATGCTAAATAACATGTTAGACATATTACAGGTATATTGTTTAAGCTCACAGATACATTTGAATTTATTGTATAATTTAACTCCTATGTAGTCAGGCGAGTTCTGGCAGATTTGTAATCGTGAGTAACTCTGGTGTAGACTTCCTTTCATTCGTGTGTCATGCGAGTGCAAGTTCTCATTTTTCTTGAACCTGTTTTTATTTTCTTTAATATAGGTAATTATTTGAAATATGTATAAGCTGTTCAAAGTTTGTATTTGCGATCATTTAAATAGGTATTTACATGTTGACAGTGGATGGACATTCTTTTCTGTGCTCTGAATGCCTTATCAGCATGTCACGAGGAACCCCAGAATACTAATCCATATTGTAGAACTGACTGAACAAGCCCGTAATATAGTAACTTAAGTACATTAAAAGGAACAGAGTAACAACATGTGCTTAGTCTGGAGCATACAGTTTTTATATGGGCCTCCCATGTTAATTTTTGGTCAAGTGTAACACCTAGAAATTTCATTGTTTCTGTAGCTTCAATTGATTTTCTATTGATATGTAGGTAAAGATTTTGGTCAGGTGTAACATTCCTTGGTAAAAACCGCATAAAATATGTTTTCATCACATTCAATTGCAGACCGTTCTGAGTACAATATTCATAAAAATATACAGAGCGGGAAGACTCAATCCTACAAATAACAATCCCAGGCCAATTAAAGTTATCTTTTCTACGCCAAACGAAGCCCATGCCGTCCTAAGCAAATCTGGAAACCTCAGGACAAATGCTCAACTCAACAATATAATAGTCACTAATGACAGAACACCACTCCAAACACAACAGTACAAAAAACTGAAGGAAGAACTACATACAATGTAGGATATCCAATGGAGAGAGAAACATAAAAATTAAATATATTAACGGCGAACCTAAAATTGTAAAAAACTAGATAAATCGTCCAAACAGAAAGAAAATCATAGTATTTACTGTTATTACCAAAACTCCAGGGGACTTAACACCAAAACCCACGAATTCTTTCAATCAGCAGTTGCATCTGAATATCAGGTTATCGCGATCACGGAAACCTGGATCCAACCAAATGTTTTTAACAGTGAACTATTTGGTGATAACTATATAATATATCTTAGTGATAGGAACGTGAAAGCCACAAACACAACAACAGGAGGGGGTGTACTCGTAGCCATTAAAAATGACTGTGCCGCCAGTGAAATTGATTTATCTGAATATCGCCACACTTTTAATAGCATAGATATTGTAGGATGTCGCTTATTGTATAATCACACTACCATATTTGTTTTTGTACTGTATATTCCTTACACCAACAATGCACAAGTCCAGAATCTTATAGAAACATTGAAAAATTTTGAGAAAATGTATGGCAATAACATTCTGATAATGGGAGATTTCAACCAGCCAATGTTTAACAACAGAACAAGTCTAAATTATATAACTAATAGGAATCTGGTGAGTTTGCATGATTTTATTAACTTCTATGACCTGAAGCAGCATAACAATATTTTGAATAGAAACGGTCGTTTGCTCGATCTAGTACTATCCAACCTAGAGTGCCATGTATCTCATGAGGATCTACCGTTTGTTATGGAAGATGAATATCATCCTGCATTGAATATTGAAGCGAAAGTACCGAAAACCACGCCAGTAATAAATTATAACAAAAACATCAAAAACTATAATTTCAAAAAGGCTAATTTTCCACTGCTCTATGCTCATTTGTACGAAACTGACTGGGACATTCTTGAACAATATTTCAGATGTTAATACAGCTCTGCATGAATTTTACTTGAAACTATACTCAATTTTTGACCTTTACGTACCATCTTTGCAAAATTTTGTAACGAAATTCCCTCCTTGGTTCACAAAGGATATAAAACAAGAAATCAAACAAAAAAAATACATTTTTAAAAAACTCAAACAAACAAACTCTGAGGTAACAATTCAAAACACTCCGCAAGTCCATTAAGAGAAAAATCAAAACTGCATACCAACAATACCTAACAAAAACAGAAAATTCTATAGAAGAAGACCCTGCAAAATTCTGGGCATTCGTTCAAAATGAAAAAGGAACATCTAGAATACCTGGTCTGCTAAAATACGAAAATGAAGAATACAGTACTCCTCAAGATATTGTAACAGTTTTTGCTAACTATTTCCACAATGTATATGTGAAGCCTGAAGAAAACATAAATCACCCCATCTCAGAGCCATCAAATAATCCAGTTATTACTCTGAAATATTTAAATAATAGCGAAGTTGAAAAGGGAAACATTCTCAATTGGATATTGATAGAAATATTTTTCTGTGAATTGAAAAATCCACGATTAAAATGAAGGTATTTTTTGTGAATGTCTAACAGAAAACAACTACTTCCCCGGCTAAAGCCACGCTGGACATTGAACTACATCTGATAGATATTCTGAAAAGGCCCTAACTCAAAAGAAAAAATCTGAAATTGAAAATTTGCATTTTCATTCAGATAGTTATTTGATTTTCTATTCCAGTCTTAATTAAGAACTCATAAAGATGAATGAGGCAAAGAAGAATGTTTTCCAAAGAGAGTACTCACCAGAAATCATTCGTAACATTGACGCAGGAGAGACATCGCATTCACTAGGTCTTCAATACATTTTTGTCGACGAAAATCTATTTCACGCTTCCACGATCATCAGGAAGACCGGAAGAAATGGAAAACACATTTTCAAGAAGCACTTTGCAAAGATGGAAAAAGTTAGAAGCATTTCTTTTGGAGAGACACTTTGAAATTAGTGTTTTCATTAAAACCTGTCATGGGGTATGATAGATTGATTTGTTGAAAATATAAACAGGATGTTCATAAAATCAGATGTGGAATCATCTGCGACTGAAAGATAAACTTTAGTCACTATCTTCCATCGTCAAGATAAATCTTTCTATCAATATCCAATTGAGAATGTTTCCCTTTTCAACATGAATACCCCACAAGAGGTTATCTTGACGATGGAAGATAGTGACTAAAGTTTATCTTTCAGTCGCAGATGATTCCACATCTGATTTTATGAACATCCTGTTTATATTTTCAACAAATCAATAGCGAAGTCTTAAATGCATTCAAAAAACTCAAACCAAAACAATCCTGTGGTCTTGATGGGATCCCTAGCTACGTGATCAGAGACTGCGCATATGCATTTACTGAACCACTTCAAATCATTTTCAATTTATCCCTGAGAACGAACAACTTTCCAGATTTGTGGAAAAATCCAAAATATGTCTAATTTTCAAATCTGGCTCTCTTAACGAGATCACAAATTATCGTCCGATTACCTTACTGTCAGGCTTTTCAAAGGTCTTTGAAATATCTATATACAGTCAAATATTTCCCAAGGTCAAAAATCTTATCCAAACAGAACAACATGGATTTATTGAAAAACGTTCTACTGTGACCAATCTAATGTGTTTTACTCAAGCCGCATGTGATACAATAGATGCAAAAGGGCAACTAGATGTCATCCACACAGATTTTTCGAAGGCCTATGACAAGCTTGACCACTCGATACTATTGAGAAAGTTGGGCACTCTTGGGTTTAATCAAGATCTTCTAACATTTTTCGCAAGCTATCTTAAAAACAGGACATTATCTGTAGAGTATAGAGGTCATAAATCCTATGATTTTGAGGCGACCAGCGGTGCTCCTCAGGGGAGTAACTTAGCACCACTACTTTTCTCACTATTTATTAATGATATAGGTGATGTCATAGAAAGCAACGTTCTGTTATTCGCAGATGACATGAAAATCTTCAGGAGGATCGAAAATGTCCAATACTGTATCCTCCGTCAACAAGATCTAAATAAGCTTTATGAATGGTGTCTTACAAATAAACTTCCACTCAACATAAATAAATGCAAGTATTTAACAATATATCTGCGCCACAACACCAACTTATTTAACTACTCAATCAATGAAACCCCGCTACAATATGAACAACACATCAAAGATCTTGGAATGTATTTCAATGATAAACTAAACTTTTCTGTACACATAACTAAAACTATTTCATCAGCCAAAAAAATGCTAGGATTCATCTTTCGAAACTGCAGAGATTTCACAAACATAAAATGTTATGCAACCCTATTTAATGCATATGTCAGGTCCAGAATCGAATATTGCTCACTAATATGGTCCCCAAGCTATACTATATATATTGAGCAAATAGAATCAGTTCAAAGAACCCTCATGAAGTACATGGCATGGAAAACGGATGGACAATATCCCCCTCAAGGCATAGACAATAACATCCTTTTAAAACGTTTTGAAATGCTCTCACTCAGAGAACGGAGAATTAATTATTCTTGTATTTTTTTGTATAAACTCATCCACAATCTCGTAGACTGTCCAGATCTGACTGCTCAACTGAACTTCTATGTACCAAGAATTAACAGCAGAGCCGAACAGACATTTTACATTTCAGTCCCGCGAACAAATATCATAGCAAACTCACCAATAAATTCAATGTGTAGTAATTTTAACACACTTTGTAAAAAAATTGACCCATTCCTAAGCTCACTGGACCAATTCAAATCACAGTTAAAAGCCCATAACTGAAAAAGTTGAAAACTGCAAATAAAATGTAACACACATATCACAATAATCTTAATCTGTCCTGTAATTGGGTGTACTCCTGTTTGGACAATAAAGTGTTTAAACGGTTTTCTTCACATAAAGGATTCAATATAAAATTGAACCAGAGAAAGGTAGATCTCAGGTGAAAAACAACTACTTTCCTGGCAAATACCACGCAGAACGTTGAATGATATTCACCTGAAAATCCATGCATACTTCCATATAATATCAATGGACATTGAATGCAAATGTTTCTTTCTGATAAGCTCGATTATGTTTAATTTATGTCGTGTTCACCTAACAATCCATATCGGTTTCAGTCTTCTTGGCCCTCATCAGTACGAAGTAGTCAACCAGCCAAAGGTACAAAGAACTCTGGCTGAAGTGAGACACAGCGTAAACAAACCATCATCGATCTTGTAACATCTATAGTTGCGCCGGATGATGAGGGCCAAGAAGCCTGAAACCGGTATGCGGATTGTTAGGTGAACACGACATAAATTAAACATATCAGCTTATCGAAAAAACATTTGCATTCAATTCCATTGATATATATGGAAGTATCATGGATTTTCAGGTGAATATCATTCAACGTCTGCGTATTTGCCAGGAAAGTAGTGTTTCACCTGAGATCTACCTTCTGGTTCAATTTATATTGAATCCTTTATGAAGAAAACCGTTTAAATCGATTTTCTATTCATTCCACTTCACATGGCACTTATCTCTCGCTATATGCTAGACGGGCTTGCCACACTCCTACTGAGAAGGAATCTTTTATTTAGAAACCTATCGAGGTGGGAGATTTTCGGAGTGTTTCTTTCTGTCACTAGGTACCGCCAGTTAAAGTTTATCTTTTCCGGCGTACCTATAGGTGTTACAAGATCGATGATGGTTTGTTTACGTTGTGTCTCACTTCAGCCAGAGTTCTTTGTACCTTTGGCTGGTTGACTGCTCCGTCCTGCATGAGGGCCAGAAGCCTGAAACCGGTATGCGGATTGTTAGGTGAACACGACATAAATTAAACATAATCGAGCTTATCAGAAAGAAACATTTGCATTCAATGTCCATTGATATTATATGGAAGTATGCATGGATTTTCAGGTGAATATCATTCAGCGTTCTGCGTGGTATTTGCCAGGAAAGTAGTTGTTTTTCACCTGAGATCTACCTTTCTCTGGTTCAATTTTATATTGAATCCTTTATGTGAAGAAAACCGTTTAAATTCGATTTTTCTATTCATTCCACTTCACATGGCACTTATCTCTCCCTGAGAAGGAATCTTTTATTTAGAAACCTATCGAGGTGGGAGTTTTCGAGTGTTTCTTTCTGTCACTAGGTACCGCCAGTTAAAGTTTATCTTTTCCGCGACCTATAGGTGTTACAAGATCGATGATGGTTTGTTTACGTTGTCTCACTTCAGCCAGAGTTCTTTGTACCTTTGGCTGGTTGACTACTCGTACTGATGAGGGCCAAGAAGCCTGAAACCGGTATGCGGATTGTTAGGTGAACACGACATAAATTAAACATAATCGAGCTTATCAGAAAGAAACATTTGCATTCAATGTCCATTGATATTATATGGAAGTATGCATGGATTTTCAGGTGAATATCATTCAACGTTCTGCGTGGTATTTGCCAGGAAAGTAGTTGTTTTCACCTGAGATCTACCTTTCTCTGGTTCAATTTTATATTGAATCCTTTGTGTGAAGAAAACCGTTTAAATTCGATTTTTCTATTCATTCCACTTCACATGGCACTTATCTCTCACTATATGCTAGGCGGGCTTGCCACTCCTACTGAGAAGGAATCTTTTATTTAGAAACCTATCGAGGTGGGAGATTTTCGGAGTGTTTCTTTCTGTCACTAGGTACCGCCAGTTAAAGTTTATCTTTTCCGGTACCTATAGGTGTTAAAGATCGATGATGGTTTGTTTACGTTGTGTCTCACTTCAGCCTGAGTTCTTTGTACCTTTGGCTGGTTGACTACTCCGTACTGATGAGGGCCAAGAAGCCTGAAACCGGTATGCGGATTGTTAGGTGAACACGACATAAATTAAACATAATCGAGCTTATCAGAAAGAAACATTTGCATTCAATGTCCATTGATATTATATGGAAGTATGCATGGATTTTCAGGTGAATATCATTCAACGTTCTGCGTGGTATTTGCCAGGAAAGTAGTTGTTTTTCACCTGAGATCTACCTTTCTCTGGTTCAATTTTATATTGAATCCTTTATGTGAAGAAAACCGTTTAAATTCGATTTTTCTATTCATTCCACTTCACATGGCACTTATCTCTCGCTATATGCTAGACGGGCTTGCCACTCCTACTGAGAAGGAATCTTTTATTTAGAAACCTATCGAGGTGGGAGATTTTCGGAGTGTTTCTTTCTGTCACTAGGTACCGCCAGTTAAAGTTTATCTTTTCCGGCGTACCTATAGGTGTTACAAGATCGATGATGGTTTGTTTACGTTGTGTCTCACTTCAGCCAGAGTTCTTTGTACCTTTGGCTGGTTGACTACTCCGTACTGATGAGGGCCAAGAAGCCTGAAACCGGTATGCGGATTGTTAGGTGAACACGACATAAATTAAACATAATCGAGCTTATCAGAAAGAAACATTTGCATTCAATGTCCATTGATATTATATGGAAGTATGCATGGATTTTCAGGTGAATATCATTCAACGTTCTGCGTGGTATTTGCCAGGAAAGTAGTTGTTTTTCACCTGAGATCTACCTTTCTCTGGTTCAATTTTATATTGAATCCTTTATGTGAAGAAAACCGTTTAAATTCGATTTTTCTAATAAAGTGTTTATTATAAAGCTCACTAGAGGCTCCATTACTATTCACAATTAATTGTTCAATGTCGGTGTTTGACATCAGAATATTAGTATCATCAGCATACAGTAAGATTTGTTCAGGATAGTTGCAGTATTTTTTTATGTCTGATGTGAATATCATAAAGAACAAGGGTCCCAATATTGAGCCTTGGGGCACTCCTAGGTTAGATTCTCTTGTTTGCGATTTTGAGTTGTCATACATTGTTATTTGTGTACGCTCAGACTTCGCCCAGTCAAGAGGTGCCCCACGCACACCGACAGCCTCTAATTTAAGCAGCTATAGATCTCGGTCGATCGCGTCAAACGTATGGCTCAGGTCATAAAAAAGACATAGTGCATTTTCTTTATTATTGAGTGCTTTGTACAAAATTTTTATTATATCATGAATAGCAGTTGTGGTGGACTTTTTTTCTTTAAAACCATGTTGTATATCAGGAATAAGCTTGAAACATTCCAAGTAATTTGTTAACCGTTGACAGTATGCTGACTCAAAAATTTTTGAAATCTGATTTTGGATGCAAATCAATCTATAGTTTTTTATATCATTAGCGGATCCTTCGTTCTTAAAAATTGGTATTCCTTTGGATTTTTTAACGTTAGAGAATATTCCAAGTGAAAATGACTTATTTATCAGGTAACACAGGGATTCAGCAATGAGTGTGGCAACTGACCTCTCAATATCATTCGACCCAGGTGTAGATTTGACAGTAGTTTTCCTTATTATTGATAAATTTTCTTCGGGTGTTATTAGTGTTAAAAATAAACTTGTAGGCACTCCCTCGATACACATATCGTAGTTCGGTACCTGAAGATTTGTATTGCAATTAATGAAATAGTCGTTTATATAATTTACTTGTTTAGTAGAAGTTCCTCCTTCCAGAAATCCAGCAGATGCTTTCCTTACTGATCCACCATCTTTACTTTCTTTAATAATTTTCCAACTTTCACTCATGACATTACCTGAATTAAAAATTTGTTCATTATTTAACTTTTTTCTATGATTTTTCACATGCACTCTATATTCTTTTTTAAATTGTTTATATTTTTTTGTATACCAAGGATTGTTTAGAGCTTTGCTTAATTTACTCATTTCACAAAGCTGGGCGTGCATTTGCTTGATTTCTGGAGTGTACCATTTCTTTTTGTTGTGTTTAATGTGTATTGTTTTAATTGGAAAGGCACATTCGTAGTAATAAAGAAAAGTATGATAAAATATGGAAAACTGTTCTTGAAAGTCTGTTATATGATTTCATTCCAATTTTCTTTTGATAAATAGTTCTGAAAATCTTGAATATTGGAGTCATTAATTTTTCTTTTTTGTACACGGTGATCGTTTTTATTATTGTTATGTAATACATCATTAAATGAACATACCTGATAAGTGTGGTCTGAGGAAAAAGAGTGACTTACTCTTGCAATGCACTCATCTGTATTTGAGAAAACGTTGTCTATGCAGGTTGCGGTTATAGATGTTATTCTTGTGGCCTCATTGATGATTTTTTATGCCATACTCGCCTAACATATTTATAATTTTTTGTTTCTCATCACTATTCACTAAGAAATCTACATTAATATCGCCACAAATGTCAAAAGTATCTCCCTTCCGATATATACTATACAATAATGCATCGAGTTGATATAAGAAGTTATTAACATTTTTATGATTTGGGGGTCTGTAAACAACAATTAGGTACATATACTGATTCCCATGCGGAAGTTTCATCTTCCATAGGCTTCAAATTCCCCTTCTACACATGTGTTAATTACGATATGTTCCATATACATATCGTTGTCTGCAAATAGGCACACACCTCCCCGTTGCATATTCTTCCTGGTGTAATATGATATAAGCTTCATATTTTTTATTGGTGTCACTTTTGATTCCTCACTTTTGAGCCAATGCTCGATGATGCATAAAATTTTTGCTTTATGGGTTTGCATTACAATGTTGAGATCATCCGATTTTTTTGCAAGACCACCTTGTATGTTTGAGTTAATAATTATGAGATTTTTGTTCGTAGTATTATAACCTAATGACCCTGTGTTTTTGGTTTGGGTTATTGTAGGATTGACTGATGTATTGTCCTTAGTTGAAAATGTAGGTCTGAGGTTTTCTAAAAATCCTCATTTTGCTGGTGATATTGGTTATATTTTCTGAAATCAAACCTCTTGTAAGCTACCATCTTCGGCCATGTGGAGGATTTATAAATTTCCTCTTTATAAGTGAAATCAATTCCAAACATAAAACATTTGTTCTGGGATTCATCCGTTGGTAATTCCTTAATAATTATCTCAGCATTCCTGAAAGTATTTTGATCCAGAATACATTTTCTCATTTTTCCGTTGTAACATGACGTTTAATTCTATTTAAATAGAGCCAAACTTTTTTCTGAATACCAAAATCGTTTGGGGTTTCATTGTCTCCAAGATTTTTCTTTGGTTTGGTTGGTGGTTGGACTTTTTTCTTGTAACTCACACTAGTGTAGCCTTCATGATCTGTTTTCTCATTTGTAGGACAGTTTCTTTCAGCATAAATTAATCCATGCATTATTTCTGTTTGTTTACTTCTCAGTGAGTCATGCTCTCTCAGTGAGTTTTGCTTTGGTTTTTTTCTAATCATCAGCTGGTCCTGGCAATGGCACATTTTTTGTCACTTGTGGATTTATATTCAGAACTTCCCTAAACGATTTCTTTTGAACAGTTGTGGTAGATAAGTTTTTGTTCGTTTCTTGAAATTTTTGTTCTTTGTTTACTTTTTCTTCCAGCAGGGTATTGTTTCGTTTCAGTAATTGGTTATTTTCAAGTATCAAATTGATTTTATCATATTTTTCTTTGAGAATCAATCTGAGTAGATTTAATTCAAGTTTTAATTGATCATGGGTTTCATCAGTATTAAATCCTTGGACATCAGCCTGACAGCCACTGCAGATGATTCTTGTATCACATATTTCAACACATTCTAGTTTGTTTCTTGTTGCACAAGAGAAATGATAAATGCTTCCACACTTGATGCACACAATGTTCTTATTCCACTTTGATTGGCAACATTTAAATTGCTTTTCTTTGAAAACATCATCACTAATTTTGCAGAGCACATTTTTACACTGCTCTTCAGAGACAGCCATCTTGAATCACAAAGTGCTAGTGAAGACGAATAGATTCTGGAAGAACAGGTGAGCATACAGTCTAATTAACTGAAAAATATTATTATTAATAAATTAACTTTAACGTCATATGTTGACATTTCTGTCATTATTTTATTCTACATAACCAGAACGTTTTTTAGTGATTATAATGTAAACGTTTACAGCAAAAAAATACTTCTGAAAAGTTATGAAATACAACCAAGAAATTATTGGAATTACTTTCCTATTTTCAGAGTGATGGCGAAATGTTCGATGAAAGTAATGCAAGCGTCGGTATACCTGAAACGGTTGAAAATATTGCAGCTTTTCTATCCGATGCAGCTAATTTCAACAATGAATTGCTCGAAAATGACAATTATGAAGATCGTGCAGAAATGGAATATGATGACAATGACGAAGATATAGGGACGCAGAAGTGCCACTAGATAATGAAGACGCTATATGGACCACAAAGGCTTTCACAGCAACAATACACCCGTTTGAAGAAGTAGATTGCAGTTGTAAAGTCGATAATGCTGAAAAGTCCTCCTTGGGTTACTTTGAATTTTTCTTCAATATGGAAATAATGGAATATATAGCCAATGAAACCAATAAACATTTCCGGTATATAAGTAGAAATGAGCATCTCGAATACAGTCGATTAAAAAGGTGGCAACCAGTCACTACAAGGAATTATATTGCTTTTTTGCTGTGACACAGATATAGGTATTTGCTATTAATTAGACTAAATCAAATCAAATCATTTATTGGTGTTTCCAATTTACACTTACGTTCAATAAAAAGAATATATACATGTAGGTATGATACAACGCACATGATACACACACATACATATAATGGTTTAGATAAAATTTACAAACAATGATAATATTGCTGATTACCCATTCTTAATTAAGTTTAAAATCTTTGACATCACAAGAATACTCTAGAAACTCTTTTACAGAATAAAAACACTTCCTAATTAAAAACTTCTTCATCACACGTTTGAATACAGTGACCTCCAGGTTTCTGACCTTTTCAGGTAACTTATTGAAAAAATGAATTTCATAAAACTCTGGCCCATTCTGGCAATGCTTAAGTCGGTAGTATTACTATTACATTTTAGTGATAATGATAATCCCCCCTTTTTTTTTATGTTCTGGTTCCCACGAAAAGGGATATCCTGTAATGTTCAGAGAACATCGTGGGAACCAAGGGAAAGAAGGTAGGAGTTGGTGTTCTTCTTAAATTTCTGGAGGTTGTATGCCTCCCTAGGCAATGAGTTCCAAAGCCTCGCTGTTCGTTGGATGAACGAGTCTTTGGAAAGTGATGTTCTGCAGGTCTCCAAAGTGACCACGAAGGGGTGTGATGACTGAACTTGACAGGTTAGTCTCGAAGAGACTGCCAAAGCATGAACGATTGTTGATATTTCAGAAGAGCATCGCCCATGAAAATATCTATAAAATAGAGCCAATCGCCAACTTTTCTACGGTGTTCCAGACAAGTGAGCGAGTAAGCGAAGCATCACCGACGAGACGAATTGCCCTTTTTTGGACAGAATCCAATAGCCTCAGGATATGTTTAGGTGCCGCGCTCCAAATATGGGAACAGTATTCCAGGACAGGTCGGATCTGTGCCTTATAGATCATAAGCAGCTGAGTGGGGGTGAAATAGCTCTTGGCACGAAACAAAAAACCCTGCAGGCATAGTGGATCCTTTAATCAAAATTTTAAAAATTGTCGATCATCAAAAACAAAAATTCAAGGAAGCGTTTTCTCGTCACAGCACGAAGGATTTTACAAGCTGGGTAATTATTCTATGAAAGTATAATTTGTATCGCAATCGACAGAGTCTACAAAACGGCTCGCGCATATAAGTCGGTCGAGAGGTATTCGGAAAAGAGGGGGAAGCCGGCTGTAGTTCCGTTTCGACATATTTCAAAGATTTAGTAGCTTGCCGAGCCTAGTAGAAGCAGTCACGTGTGAGCCAAAGACCGAAGCAGTCCACGACCGTCCCGGGCCTTGTCGAAGCAGTGAGATCGGAGTTTGGTAAATATGTTGTATCAGGTAAAAGACATCAGGAAATGTTTGTAAGTACCACAGATGCGATGTGCGCATGATCGTAAGAGGCACATATTCATTTCAATGCTGTGCTGGTAATTTCTGCATACGAGTCCGTACGATCCCCGCCCCCACCGCAAGAGCTTTTGGTTGCTAAGTTTACCCCGCAAGCCTGAAAACACCCTCCCCGCTTTTTCTGTAACAAGTGCTTGCCGGTCGTTTATTTGTTGTAATAACTTGAGGCCGACAGCAGCCGCCCTGACTGTATTTCCATTGTTATGTAATATACCTGTTTATCCTGTTTTTAGTATTCTTTCATTTGCTATCTTGAGTAGAATTTTAACATCTAGTGCGCAGTCGCCACCCAGATTCGAAACCCAGTTAAAGGCAATTAAAGCCTGCCTTACTGGCTCCGTTACATTGTCACGACTATACTGACCCCTGGAGTGTTTTTTTTCACTGAGACTGCCTGGAGCAAAAGTGGCCTTTTCCACTATAAACCAAAAGGTGGCGCCCGAGGAAAACCGAGAATAGTGAAAAGCGCCAGAGTTTGATAATAGGGGGAGAAACCCCTTTACAAGTTGTAAAGAAACATAATAATGATGCAGATAATGTACTGAAAGCTGAAGAATAATTAGGTAGGTACCAGGTACCAGTCATCACACCACTTTCCCCATCGATATAGGGCATTGATCAGA
Source organism: Gonioctena quinquepunctata (assembly GCA_018342105.1). NCBI lineage: Eukaryota > Metazoa > Arthropoda > Insecta > Coleoptera > Chrysomelidae > Gonioctena > Gonioctena quinquepunctata. The sequence goes on along the minus strand of JAFIRS010004013.1, from coordinate 7,485 downwards.
CTAAAATAAAATCGTGGAGCGTAGCGTAATTTTATAAGAGCGGTTGACTGTAGATAATAGAAATTCGACGCGCCCCAAGATTCTATTTTACTCTGATCAATGCCTTATATTGATGAGGAGAGTGGTGTGATGACTGGTACTTGGTACCTAGATAATTATTTTTTAGCTTTTAGTACATTATCTGCATCATTATTATGTTTCTTTACAATAAAACCGTTTAACTTAAAACATTTTTTTGACTTATTTTTGTTAACATACTCAACCTGATTTTATGCACGTTGTTTTTGTTGACATATTTTTTAGACTATGTATATACATTCATATATATGAAATGCATTACCTATTTTATAAATGTTGTATGTATACTACTTGAAATTTTTTATATTTCAACTGGAATGAAATCTTATTGACTATATATCACCTTGAAGTCAACTCACCTGTATGGATGTTTAAGGCATCCATAGGAATCCCTGTATCGACCATACAATGTACCATATGATACTCCCAAGAGTTCTGCTGCGACCTTCATTTCCAGACTCTTGGTTTTAATTGCGTCCATCACTCGTTTGGTAAAAGGCTCTTCCCAGAATTGTTGCCTTCGGCCAGTGTTCAAATAATCGTTCATTTTGATAACATCAGGCCATTCTTTTTCCAAAGAAGGGGTGAGAAATGATTGTGATCCAGATGTGGTGACATTGGCAGCATTGCTTCCTGAACTTTTATTCATCATATTGTATTTGGTGTCTTTAGAGTCATTTATAGAGAAAGAAGCGTTACTTTGTTCATCAACCATAACATCATCATATTCTTGAGGCTGAAATTAGAGAGATTGGATTTACAGAAGTGTGACATGACAACATAATGAATATATAATATGTTTCTAAATAAATTATTCAATAATCCAAGAGTTTAACTTTTTTGAACCATTGAATGCAGAATTGAGTGGATAATTAATTTTCCAAAGTTTAATCCAATTTCCCAAATGTTAAAAGGGCATGGAATGATACCCATTGATTTGTTGAAATATAAACGGGGTGCGAATCAGATGTGGAATCATCTGCGACTCAAAGATAAACTCTATCTTCCATCGTTCAAGATAACTATAAAATACTTATATTGTTGACTATTTTAGATACTTGATTGAGTATAATAAAACACTGGTGATTTAGGTATAACGAATAGGTTATAAACTGATAGGTAATACAGGTTGATCGTGTTGCAACGTAACGTGCATGACCGTTATCAAATACAGACCTAAGCAGGGCTACCAAATGTATCTTATAACATAATATAGGTATATGGATATAGATAGAATATTGACATATTGACAACTGATAAATGAATGAGAAAATTAATATTTATATTACAAATCTATTTGGAGGGCGACTAACAAGACCGCTTTTTGTTATGTATCCATCCAAAACATTTTGATTAGGTCCTAAGGGTACACTATTCTTCACTTCTTTGGAAACATCTGGTTCTGGAACATCCAAAGGTACATCATCCTCCACTTTTACAAGAACATCTGGTATTTTCTGAACACTAGTAGGCTGCTCAGAATGGAGAGGTCTCAAGTGATGTCGATTGCGTTTGTATTCACCCTCATTTACTCTAACAATGTTTTCATTTTGCCCATTGCCTTCTTGCATGAGAATTGGCTCATTAACTTCCAATTCAGGTAACTTCTTTGTCGATCTGTCATAGTACTGTTTTTCAAATAAAATCTTGATAAAACATCTTTGGTTTTTTGGTTTTTTTTATTTTCCCATTAGTAGCGTGAATGGGGCTGGCAAATTTTGTTTGGGGGTGGAGTTATAGTCCAACATTACTAAAAACGAATGTTTTTGTGTTTGGAATGCCTTGATGAAGAGTCCTTTAACAGTTTGAATCGTTCTTTCACCTCAATGCTTCACAATAGACTGGTCCAAGCCAACATGTTCGAGAAAACAGAGCAGGTTGAAATTTCCAGAGGTACCCCACAGGGGGCATACTCTCCCCCCTTCTGTGGGACATGGTTGTAGATGAGCTCTGAATAACCAAGGGTATTACTCTCAAGGGTATGCAGATGACTTGGTCATCCTCATCAAAGGAAAGAATACTCGAACAACCTCAGAGCTAATGCAAAATGCACTGAGGACAGTAGAGGAATGGTGTAACAGAGAGAGCCTAAGGGCAAATCCGAACAAAACAACACTAATTCCCTTCACCCGGAGTAGAAACATGGGAGATCTCATACCTCCCAGACTATTCGGTGAAACATTACAAGTAGTAGAGCAGGTGAAATATCTAGGGCTGATTCTTGACAAGAAACTAACCTGGAACCAGCATCTTCAACATATAACCAATAAAAGCAAGATAACCTTCATGATGTGCAGGAGAGCTTTTGAAAAAACCTGGGCGCTCAAACCGAAAGCCATGCACTGGCTTTACACAGCGGTAATAAGACCAAGAGTAATTTGTTGAAAATATAAACAGGATGTTCATAAAATCAGATGTGGAATCATCTGCGACTGAAAGTTAAACCTTAGTCACTATCTTCATTTTAATCGTGGATTTTTCAATTCACAGAAAAATCTTTCTATCAATATTCAATTGAGAATATTTCCCTTTTCAACCAAGAGTAACTTATGGCTCACTCTTATGGTGGCCAAAAACAAATCAAAGACAGGCAAAAACCAACCTTGGAAAAATCCAGAGGCTGGGTTTCCAACTGCAATGGAAATCATCCGAACCTCGAACCCCTTGACTTACATGACATTGGAGAGGCCAGGATGAGTGCATACAGACTGAAACAAACAAAAAACTGGAGAATCCGAACAACTGGACATACCAGAATCACTCATGTAATCAATATCGAAGAACTCGAAATGATTTCATACTACATGCAACCCCTATACTCATTCGAAAAACCATTCGAATCACGGATTGACGGATCTGGATGGGCCCCGAGTATAGAATCACAATCAACTGCGGACATAGTCTGGTATATAGACGGTTCAAAAACAGTTGAAGGAACGGGAGCAGGAATACATGGGGTAAGGCCAAGAAGGGACTACATAATACCACTTGGCAAATGCTCCACGATATTCCAAGCTGAAACACATGCTATTATGGTATGCATTCTGAAGAATCTAGAAAGTGGTTATAGGAAAAAACACATCTACATTCTATCTGACTGTCAAAGTGCTATCAAAGCACTCAACTCTATACAGATAAAGTCTGAACTGGTCTGGGACTGCCTCCAGAACCTCATCGAGCTGGCAAAACACAACAAGGTCACCTTGATGTGGGTGCCAGGTCATAGAGGCATTGAAGGCAACGTAAAAGCGGACCAGCTAGCTAGACAAGCATCTGAAACGGTATTCACAGGGCCGAACCTGTGCATGGGATTAGCAAAAACCGATGCAGGACCCTGATCGACGAGTGGATAAAAAGAAGACACCGACAATATTGGGATCAAACTGTCGGGCAAATACACAGCAAAGTCATGCTAGGGCACCCAAACCGGACCCTGACGGCTGACCTTCTGAACCTGAACAGAACGAAGCCACGTATAATAGTAGGTCTGTTGACTGGACACTGCGGCCTAAGAAAACACCTAAACACCATGGGAGTACGCAGGGAAACCATGGAGTGTAGGCTATGTGATGAAGAGGAGGAAACAGCCTCTCATATTATCTTCGACTGTGACGCCCTGAGTAGAAGGCGACACAGAACCTTTGGAGAGATCAGCCCGGAAACAGGCATGAATCCGATGAACCTTATCAACAGGCTACTAAACCTAATTAAAGGCACAAACCTGTTTAAACGAGGAACCACTGACGACACAGTGATACAATAGACCCCAGCTGGTCGCAGTGTCAGGGGAAGCTAAGTGCCAACCCTGTCTCTGGCTCGTCAGCTTTCAACCAACCAACCATTCCATTACTGCTTGGATACAACGGACTAGATGTAGTGAGTTGTATAACATATGTCTCGGCAAAATATGGAAACTCTTTCGAGTGAAAGAGGGGTCCATTTTCCGAAAAAACAAAATTTAAAGGAAGTCCTGTCACTGAAAACGCGGTTTTCGAACTAGAAATTACACTTTGCGTGGTTTTAGTTGAAAGTTTGTTCACAATTGCAAATTTAGAAAAATAATCAATTAGCAATAAAAAAGTTTGCTTTATAAATATTTAAACATTATGCCACTAGAAAACATCTAAGGTACACCGGGTAAGTGCAAATACGGGGTAAGTGGAAATACGGGGTAAGTGGAAAACACAGGCTTTAAAAATATTTCAAATAGTGCACTGACTGCCATCTCTTGAGAAATAGTGGAAATAATACTCCCGCAAACAATGAATACTTTTCTAGCACATTCCTGTTATATTATTTTCAATTTTCAAAGACAGACGATAGTCGTCAGCAAAGCCGTTAGTGAATTGTGCACGTGTTACATGAAGCTTAGATCTATCTGTTTTGTGATACTGTAATCCAAAAAAAAATGTATGAACCTGAGGCGATAAAGAGGTTTCAACTCCATCAAAATAAAGAAACTACTTCAACAGTACCATGGGTGTTCGAAAGACAACAATCAAAATGCTCCTGATGCTCCCAAAGATTCAGAAACTACAATAAAGAAAACATCTTAGGAGGAAATTTTATTAGAGCATGTGAAACAATCTCCCAAATCACAAAAGCTACAGCGAAAAAAAATGCCCTGGTGCAGGGTTATCACTTCCACCGATTATGTGCAGAAATTAAAAGATAAACAATTAGAAGAGGCAAAAAAACTAACGAAAAAACAGAAATAAAAAACAACACCAAAGCAAAAAAATTCTAAAGTAACTTCCGACACTAGTAACGATGAAGAATTTCAAACAACGAACAAGAATTTCAAACTCTTCCGCCACAATTATCGATTATATGTGTACAAATGTAAATAATATTGATTGTTCTGTTATAAACTCTGGTTTATCTGACCACGAGGCTATCTCATGTAAAATTACTATTTCCAGAAAACTGGTAAAAAGTCCCCCACGACTAGGTAGAATCTTCAGTAAAAATAATTATAATAGGTTTTCGCAAATCTGTGCTGATTCAGATTGGAGTAGAACTCTAGAATTGGAAAATCCCTTAGACAAATTTTATAAATTAGTTATGAAAAACTTCAACACTGCGTTTCCAATTAGAGTCTTGAAAGATAAACAAAAAAAACCGTGGCTAACAAGGTCTCAGAATATTAGCAAAAAACATGCGTTCTTTGCACCTAATAAGAAAACATGTACCTGGCGAAAATATAGATTTTATTAATAATTTTAACAAATATAGAAACATTTACCGACAAGCTATAAAAAAGGCCAAAAACTTCTATTACTCAAGCAGAATAGCTCAGTCTGATAATAGTCAAAAGGAAACATGGGCCATTATCAATGATTTGGGAGGAAAAGGTAAACCTGATCCAGTAAAAACAAACCTGAGTTCAGATGATTTGAACTCATTTTACTGCTCAGTAGCGGATAAACTGTCCGAAAAAATCACTGTCAGAAATGATGCATTGGTATACCTAGAGGGACTGCCCCGGCATGAATCTTTCTTCCTCAAACCCACTGACATCAATAAAATAAAACAAGTCTTCACCGGAATTAAAAATAAATCGTCTTCCGGGTGGGACGATATGCCCCTTAAAATTATTGAAAAATTACCTGACAGTGCTTTAAAAACGTTGGCAGACAATAAATATCTCATTTTCCCAATGACAATTTCCTTCATGTTTGAAAATTGCGACAGTCATCCCAATATACAAAGTAGGAGATCATGATCTGCCTGTCAACTACAGACCAATTTCCCTGCTACCCACCCTATTAAAAATAATTGAGAATATAATGAAAAATAGAATAACATCCTTTCTTAATAAACACAACATATTAAGCGACAATCAGTTTGGTTATCCATCTTTGCCTTTCTGGATAACCTTTACCTGAATCTAAATAATCGAGAGGTAGCAGCGGCAGTGTTTTGTGACTTATCAAAGGCTTTTGACTGTGTAAACCATGAAATACTGCTGCGGAAGCTTGAAATCTACGGATTCAGGGGCACTGCACTATCTTGGTTCAAATCTTACCTATCCGAACGTCGCCAAAATGTGCTACTCAATATGACTGAATTCAAAAAAGGAATAATTAACTCTGGTGTCCCACAAGGCTCCGTTCTTGGCCCGATCTTATTCTTGCTTTATGTCAATGATTTGAACCATCTCTCTTATTTTAAATTTTATGGTTACAATAATTTTAACTTTTGTATGTCTATATATTTGAATATATATATATATATATGTGTGTGCATGTGTGTGAGTGCGTACGTTTGTATATATATATATACAGAGTGGCCACTTTTATAATGGGATTGTATTGGTAACTTTTAAACCATAAGAGTTAGAAGGTCGGTCAAATGGAGAAAAAGTTGCATTCATAGAAGCATTGTCAACAGTTCAAACAAATCGAGATTATCAGGGCCGGTTATTGAGATATCATAAGAAAAGTAAATTCTGTCATTTTGATTTTTCTTTTTTTCCCACTTTATTTCGAATATTATCAAAAAATGTCACAGGAGTTTTTTATTCGACAGTAAATTATCCTTAATTTGACATAATCAGATTTCGTATCCAACGTTTCGTACGCTCTGGGCCACCTCATTTTTTTCAATACGGACCTGCATATTTTATGACACTTTTCGAAATAACTTTTAACGCTGAATTTAACGATATATCATACAATGTCATTCAAAGTTGATTTTCAGGTGATTTTGACCCTTATCCAAATTTCTTTGGGTCGGATCTGTATTACATTTAGGTACCTTTAGTTTAATTAACAACATGCAATACATTTCGATAAGAAAATCAACTTACTCATCTTCAACTGAATGGAACGTAACAGAGTCAAAGCAAGAAACAAGTAATAATTATTTACAAATTTCAAGAGGTGAAAAACCTAATTCATAATAATTAAACGAAACTATCATTTGATGAAAGAAAAATCAAATGATTATTCGAAAGTAAATGATGAACATTAATGAAGTAAGTGTTCGAAATGTCCACCATTTTGTAAAATGCACTTTGCGGTAGTGGAACCCATACTTCTTATACATTTGCTTATTTCGTCTCCTTGAATACCTTCCAATACATTCTCAATCTTCTCGCGAAGAATCTCTATTGTCGGGTTCGTAGTATCATAAATTTTATTTTTGAGATATCCCCACAAATAAATCAATCAATCAATCAATATATACTTTATTGTATTCATGAAGAAATCATGGTTACAAAGCAATACAATGTAAGGATAAAAATTACAATAAAAATCAGTATAAACATATAAGGTAAAAAAATAAAACATTTTAAACGATTAGCGACAATTTTAAAATTTATTAAACAAAAAATTTATATAACATTATGTAAAAAAATCATAAAAATAAATTAAATTAACATTTAGAAAAAATTTAAAATAA
>JAFIRS010004012.1:0-104280 GCA_018342105.1 Gonioctena quinquepunctata | reverse complement strand
TTTGGTGACGTTTTAAAAGTTATCCGTCCTGCTTCCATGTCGCCGACAGTGCCTTAGCCCGCTTAGATACAAATACGAATAGTAATCGTTCCAACATTGAATGAAGTTATCCCACGGTTCGAGCGTGCAGCTGCATACTCTCTTATCTTGTTAATGTAAACAAACTCTTTCACAAAGGATGCCGCCGCCGATATCTTATCTCAATGTAAACAAAGGATGCCGCCGATATCCGGTCGCTTAACTAAACAACTGATGAGAAGTGCTGACGTAGATAATATTCCTGCAAAGACTTGTCGGTTGAGTCATGACCGCATTATCGCTGGCTCCTCTCACTTTCCAAAATGGCCGCCGCCATTCACTGATCACGTGACACTTCCTCCCAACCAATGCCGTTGACGGATATTGGTTGACACCCCCCATTTCAATATGCTGCTCGGCTATTGGATAACGGCCGGCGGCTATCACCACGCCCACGACCTATCACAGCTCTCCCCACCTCCCACTCTCAATCACACACTCCCATACACAACATGGCTGCCACCATTCCGACCAATCACAGGCCACTCATCCCCCTACCCACATACAACCATCCCCACCCCTCTCACCGCCATCTTTTTCACAAACCCCTCCCACAACATGGCTGCCGCCATCATCCCTACCCCCACCCGAAAACCACCCCCTCAACCGCTCGCCAAAACCCACCCCTAAATAGGGGTTGCGCCAGAAGTGACATAGCCCTACTACTTATATCCTCTATAATTTTGTAAAATCTTTCGGAATAAAATTGTTCAAAGAATCTAAAGATGCAATAACATACAGGATATCCCATTTGAAGAAATGAGGTACCCTGTCATAACTAGTTTTTAGATATATCTGTATACATGAAACGAACAACAAAAAACGACAACTAAAATAAAAAATCAACGTGTTTAAGCATCATTTACAATACCTAATCATAATGAAAATATCAAAAGTACTCCAGACTTTTTTGGCACCCGCGTAATATGCTTTTTACAACACTAGATACGTGATATACTATTTCATGCTTCAAGTTTGACAATTCAATAACACTTTGTTTCCATAGTTATAATACAAATATTATCTGTCATCCTTTATTTGTGAATGATCAATAAAATACTCATTTAAAAATTTTAACAAGTTGATGGTGATAATTCATGTCGTTTGAATAATTTTTGATTTTCTGAAAAATGGTTTGTATACCTCGTAGGAAAAGCCACTTTCCCGGACTCCGTATTGCCAGTCTCGGTTTGCGCCTCGACATGCAATCTTTATGGTCGTCCGGGAATATTCAGCTTCTCCTCCTATATATACAATGTACTATTGAACTGAAATTGCCTTTAGTAAAGTCAGTGAATGTTTTGACTTCTGAACTCACTAAGATTTTGATGATTTTTTGGAAATGTTTAATATATTCAATTTTTTTAAATCAGAATCATTTCAGGTGGGACATTCAATTACTCATATTGTTTTAAAAAAATTGCAGAATTTCCTTATGAGAAAACACTTGATTGTGTGACGTGCTTTATTAAAGTCTGTTTTAATAACCCTCAAACTCCTAGAAAATCACGTTATTTATGACGCCAGAATTTTAGGCGGGAAATATTTTCCTTTCTTTATTTCAAATCTCGGGCGCCAAATTTTATAGTGGTTTTCTCCACGCATTAGGGTAGCTACAGATGGAGATATGGAACGTCCAGGGGACACTTTTTGAATCTTTACAAAATACTGTAGGCTTTAAGTACAATTTTTGGATACTGAACGCCGATTGCTTTTATGTCTCCCAAAGAGACAGACAGATAGAAATGTCTTGGTTTGTTATTTTTCTTTACAAATTTCTTCTTCTACAACTTGACTGAATACGTCTGTTGCGAACTTCAATATTCCATAGGAAATAGAAAGTTTTTTTTAATTAAACACAGTGTGTAATAGGTATTAAATTAACTGGTATATTCAATAAGATTTGTCACAACAATTTTCGTAATACAATTATTTTTGCTTAAAAGAAAACGGTCTGGCACATTCAAATGGGGGTAATATATACACCGATATATGTAAATATATATATATATATATATATATATATATATATATATATATATAATCCTATTACTCTAATAGTACCGGAATGATATTTACCTTCACGATATATATATATATATATAATGAGCAGTAATTTTCCGGCAATTTAGGGAATAAAATTAACTACTCTTGAGAGCAAAGAAAAACTGTTTCTTCCTGAACACGGTTATCTGACTGACTCAGAAAGTGATTTTTCAAGTTTGTAAGCAAGCAGCTTATAACATCCCGATTTCCCCTTGTTAACCCTAACACAAAAATTGAATACTACGTGTCACTTGTATATTACCTAAGCTTCACGTTTGTTATGATCCCGGCTGTGATATTTTTTCTGTGTTCCTCAAAATAGCCTTTTTTTTCTTCTACGACTTTTCTTGTTAATAAGATTTATATTTTTGGCTTTGTTTTCCTATTGTTTATGCTCGGCGATTTTCCAGAGCTTAAACAATATTAACAACTGGGCGTGGATACAGACGACCAAGCATCACCGTGTTTTCGTGTTATAAAATAACTTATTTCCCCCTAATGTAATCAACAACGTTTATTTGCTCAAATCACTTCCTCAAGTCGCTTAATGAATCATTCCTCCTGAATATGACTATAACTTGTGAAATTCGTGAATTTTGTTTTGCTCGGCATGTATTTTCAGGGACAAATAAACTTTTAATTCAGCGCATTTATCGCGGCTGATGTTCTGATTCGGTTAGTGCCTGAATCGGGACAGCGGGGACTAATAATTATTGTTATGTAATTGGTTTCTACGTCAATTGCTTAAATTCGGCGTTTTCCTCGAACTTAAGACAATAGAAAATTCAAATTCACTGATTGAAGTGATGTAAACATGAACTGAACTGAAATAACTGAAAACATAACCCAATAATTATAATAACGGGCAAGTAAAAGAACTATTTATGAAATATTTCCCTTGAGAAGAAAAAGAAAACACCTGCCAGAGCTTATGTGAGAATTGCTTTCCGCGGGGACACAAAATAAAATTGTCAACTTTAAATTGGTCAATTTGCCAAATAACTCATATATTTTTATCCGTAAAAATAATCAACAATTGACTAAAATGTCAAAACTACCCTCAATTTAACACTCAATCGATTTCACGAAAAGTTCGATTGTAGCACCCAAAAATAAAATAAATCAATATTCACTCTGTAGTCTTCTGACCAACTTAAACGTTCCGGCAATGCTCGAATAAAGGAAATTATAATAATGCAGAAAATATATTTAACTTCTCAGGTAACGAATTAAATCAAAGGAAGAATACTTTGGCAGAACCAAACTGTAAATGCCACGACAGATAATCAAATAAATGAAATAATAATAATACAAGTAATAATATTTAAACTCCTGGCAAAATAATTAAATCAAATGGAATAATAATAAATGTAGAAATAATAAACTTCGAGTGCTTCAGCACACGGAGAAACCAAGCTCAAATACAAGTTATTCCACTTACGGATACCTCAACGCTTCTGGAACTCGAATCTCTTTTCACACTTTTACACTTTCACTCTTACTCAACTTTGAACCGGAATTCGTTGCACAACAGGACTCAAGTAACCAGTAACAAATCTCACGGAAGAACAACAGGAACAAGCCCCGATGAGAGCTTCATAGGGCCTTTTTATAGATCTCGAATGTATAACCAAACTAGACGAAAAAGCCCAGTAAGAAAGGCGCGGTTTTTTGTCCGATGAACTGAAACTGGACCGAAAATCTGAAGGATGATTTCGTGCCTGATACAAAAAATGCTTTGGTTTTTCCCATCGCGATCTTTATTTCTTTCTCGTCTTTTACAAAAACTATCACCGGAGCTTTTCACCCTTTTTATAAGATCTAGAGAAAAACTCTGTTATGTTTTATGCATGATGTTGACGTGAATTCCAGTAGCTTTGGGTATGTACCTTAATTTCTAACAGGGAATGAAATATTTTGCCAGACCGGAACCAATAGAAACCCCAAATAGGCAGGGACGTTTCGAAGTTAGATTTAATATTCTTTAGCCGTTCTTAGTAACGGAGCTCTAAAAAAGTGCTTCGTTACAATTGCTCCAAAATATCGTTTGGAACCATTTCTTCTACAACCTTATCAGAATTCATGCCGTTTTTGTATATTTCTAGATTTCAAGCTCAGCACTACTCAATGTATTGAAAAACACAAAAACACAAATTTTATGACATTGCAATTTCGTGTATGACAATGCCAATGATTGTCAAATCATAACTAACATTATTCATTCTGCATATTTTGAAAAATTCGTAGAAAAAGTCAAATCTTTCACACTATATTGATATTTCCTAAATTGAAAAATATCAAGGGTTAAAATTAACGATACCTCTATAGAGAGAGTTGACGTTTCATGATTATATATAACTTCGTCCACGTAAAATTGTTTTTTTTCCTATGCCTGTGACATTTGCCGCCTCCCGTTATCCAGTTTCCCGCTATCCCGTTATCCCCTCATTCCATTATCTCGTTATCCCATTATACCGTTATCTCGTTATGCCGTTATCCCATCATCCCGTTTTGCGAGTTATAGCAAAATGGATAGCGCGAAAATATTATCCGTGGTCAAATATCTCTTCCGCATCGTACGCAGGTATTTGATCGGATGGATCGAAATTATCTATCATTTCTTATCAATTTAGATGAAAGGCATTTTTTTATGGAGAAACAATGTAATTTTAGGTCGTTGGAGGACTGTAAAAATTGATATTTGAGAGAACAACAAAAAATTGTTTAAATTTTCACTTTGTTCTGCACTTCGAATCGTGTGAACACCAGAAACCTATTGAAAACAAGATTTTTTAATTCACCTGAAAATACACGAATGAAAAACTAACTAACTAATTTCTAAAATCGATCCAGAATATGGAACCGCATATAGCTGGAGCTTAGAAGGAATTATAATAATCTCTTGGAATCAGCAAAAAAATATTACTACAGAAATAAAATTATTGAGTCAGATAATGAATCCAAAACGATGTGGCAAATTATTAAAGAAGTGACAGATATTGCCCAATCTAAACAAGTTGAATACGATAATCCACTCGAGGTAGCCAATAGTTTCAATAAATACTTCACAAACTATGCCCTTCAACTCTTGTCAAAACAGAAAGACATCGGTAAGGTAAATGCTTTTGGAATGTCTATAGCTTTTCACAGTCACACTCTTTTCCTAAATCCAGTCACAGAATATGAGTTACTCTCAATAATAAACGATTCGAAGAACTAGAGAAGCATCGGTATTGATGAAGTACCCATACACATAAGCTGGGCCCAAGAGATTGTTTGTATTTTGTCCTTCTTTATCAATAAATCATTCGAGGAAGGAGTTCTTCCAGATGAACTGAAGATAGCGATAGTGAAACCACTTCACAAAAATGGAAATGAGTCAGACATATCTAACTTCAGGCCAATCAGTCTACTGACATGTATATCGAAAATTATCGAAATAGCAATGGCTAATCGATTAGTGAATTTCTTTTCAGATTTTCACATTTCCTCTGAGAAATAAGAAATGAGTCTATTCTATCTTTGGTTTTCTTTAGTAAGTCCTAGAAGCAATGGACAAGGGAGATCTATCCTATGGAATATTCATGGATTTATCTAAGGCCTTTGATTTGATATATATATATATATATATAATATATATATATATATATATATATATATATATATATATATATATATATATATATATATATATATATATATATATTTATATATATAAATATGGAACTCGTGGAAACTCTCACGACTGGTTCAATTCATATCTGGAAAACAGAAAGCAAACAGTAGAACTCAAACAAAATGATAACTAGATCAAAGGCTTTAAGTGTGTCTATGGGAGTCCCACAGGGTAGTATAATCGGTCCAATATTATATTTATCAATGATATCAATAAGGTTATAGCACACATAAATACTGCTCACATGATTAACTATGCTGATGATACTAACATTTCGATAACTGGTGCAAACATACCAGATATCATAAAAATCGGTAGAAAAATAATAGAATAACCAAAAAAAATCTAGAGAATGAGTTAGTTTTCAATAGCGAAAAAACAGATTATATCATGTTCAAAATCAATAGCAGTATATAAACACCACAAAATATAGCTATGGACAATCAAAAACATCTTTGTAACACTTCAGTGAAGTTTCACATAGACACTTTGAGTTGGACTAGTCAGGCAGACTATCTTTGCAATAGACTATCCTCGGTAACATACGCCATGGGAGTTCTTAAAAAAATGTTGACCTTGAAGCACTAATTATAATAATCATATGGGATGAACAGAGTTCTCCTATGTCAAAAAAATAATCAGGATGCTTTCAAATATAAATACAAAAGATTCCTGCAGAGGAATTTGTGAGTTAAACAAACTACTGAATGTGTCAGCAATCTATATTTTCGAATTAATAAAATTCATTATCAATAATCCAGGACTTTTGACACACATCGCAAAACACATATTTACGAGACAAGACAAAAAATATACTTCTCATATCCCATTCATGCTAAATTCCTATATGAACGGAGCACTATCTATAACGCAATGAAATTTTATAATAACCTTCCACAAGATATAAAAGATATTGTGGTGGCTAGCAGATTTCTGAAATCTCTCAGATAATTTTTTTGTAACCTAGAGCCCTATAATACCGAGGAATATTTTTTGGCCCGTAGAAATTTATGAATAAAATTTTATTCAAAATCGTGCTATGTATATATGTATTTATCGAAAAATTATCTCTATTTTTATAACATTTGAATATTCTATATTTAAAATTGTTTGAATCGGTTTGATACCGAATCTATTTATTTTAATGTTTCATAACTTTTAAATTTATATGTAAACCCATTGATATTTTTTACTACAAGTTTTTTCACGTATTTCCCAGACAAAATATTCTGCCACTTGTGAATGACTATAAATACTCTATTGAAATAAATATATTTATCTATCTATATACAGTTATGTTCAGAAGGTTGGCGCGCCTTTCTTTTCGTTAACGGATAACCGAGAAAAAAACAGTTAATTGATGTTGTATGATGTGTAATTTTATATTTATAAAATACGATGTGAGGTGTGAAAAAGACAATCTGGAAGTTGTGATCAAACGATACTGACTCACAGGTAAGCTACCAGTGTTGGAAATATCGGCCAGTGTTGTCATTGTTTAGATGTTGGTTGGAAGCTGACGAACGAGAGACCCGCTGGGGTCTATTGTATTGCTCAGTCGTCAGAGGTTCCTAGTTGTCCAGACTGTGTCTTTCATAAGGTTCAATATCCTATTTACTATGTGTTTCGGATTCATATCTGTTTCCGAGTTGATTTGTCCATAACGCTCTTCTGCGCCTATTTGAAAAAAAAGTTTTCTTGTTATATTTCCAAGAAATTTAAATTTTTCAGCTGATTTTTGTTTTAATTGTGAAGATATGAATGCAAAACGTTCATTACATGGGGGTGCCATAATATTTTGTAAATGCGTGATATAATTGACTAAAAACAAAAAGTTAATAACCAACAAATCAACATCTCAAATGTTTTTCATTCGGTTTTTCAATCTTAAAACTAAAACAAATGAAAAATATGCCTCAATGGATGTGTCCACAGTAGAATGCATTTGGAATAAGCACAAAAAATTACCTAAATGTCGACCATGCCAATTAATATTGCAAAATCATGTATTCCAAGAGTATTCATAGAAGCGACGAGTCCCGGTATTTTTACTTTTTTTGAGAAATATCAGTCGATGCAATTTTTCCACTCCTGAATGCTGCGAAAGAAAGAAAATTAAAATATAATTCAAAATTAAAAACAACAATTTGTAGTAATTTTTGGCCTCATTATGCAAGCTACGATTTCATGGTTCAAATATAATAAAAGCACAAGTTGAGTGAGTTGAATTTCACCTATTTGTTAAATATATCCGAAAAATCTCAATACTTATAATATTACCACCCTAAAAAGTTCAAATTCTAGTTTCATTGAATATAGAAACTAAATCATCAATCTGCACTCAAAAATTGAATATTTGCAGAGTATGCTTCATTTAGAAAGCACAAAATTATTCTGGTTTTATCGAAAATAAACATGTCGGAAAATTTACAGCCGCAAAGATAATTTACACACAGTAATGTTAGCTTTAACTTGTCGAATTTTCCCAATATTTGCTTGGAATTATTATTACATTGGTACCACCAATATTACTTCGAATGTTATATTCAAGATGCGACAAAAATAGATGGTGAAAAAATTGCCACTACTAACAACTCCAATGTTTTACTAGTGTAGATCAACTTATATATCGTTGCGGATGATGTATTGTAGAATTATGTTGTTGCTGACTATAAAACAATGAATATCCAAATTCCAGATACACTCTTGACTAATGCAGCATCTATGTGCATCTGTTCTACGAAATTAAATTTATATTTAAAGAAAGATAAGTAAAAGTTCAATTTTATCTTTTTAGGTATCCGCAAGTCATATGTTTCTGATAAATTTGTTTCCTTTGAAACCCATTTATTAAATAAGATATATTTCATCTGCTCATGTCTTCTACATATAATGGTTCGAATAAATATAGAATTCCTTGATTGGAGGAGACACTGAGATAAATCGTTGCAGCTGATACTTTTATGAAGATGATGTTGAAAATGAAAAGGCTAGAGGGAATAAATTGCCAGTTGAATACTCAACAAAACCAATGTTGATGTATATTTTACTCTCCCAATTCAATTCATATTGCCCTCTCATGGAATCAAGAGTTTGATTTATTTCTTTTGTGTTTTTTTTAGTGCGTTTCTGGCGAATTTAAATCCAATGAAATTAATAATTTTCAGATTGTGGGTAACCAATATTGTTGAATTAATACCATATCATACCAGGGCACATTCCCAAAATGAAAAGGTGTTCTACTAAGTAAAGACACATCAAATCAGCGAGCATATTTCAATTGAAACTACAGTTTCATTCCAAAATGGGAGATTTCGTGCTACTGAGCTAGTCGCCACATTTCCAGTAAAAACGCTATGATTTTAACGTCTGGTACAATACACAAAATCGTATAAAAATCTTATTTTGACAATTCCACTAATAAATATGTACGGTATATTACTGAGCATTGTTTGTGGTTTTCTACATATAGGATGATCGAAAATGCCCCTTCAAATACTTCACAAAATATCTTCTACTATTTTATAAAAAATTATGGTTTTTTCATAATTTATTACGTGTTCATTATTTTTTTATAAGTATCCGTATATAATTTCTCCACTTTATTATAGACCCGATTCATCTTCTGTAAGTTCGATGAATTTGTTTCAGTGTTCTGATGAAAATTGATAGTTGTTTTTCAGATTTCACCTATAATATTGCTTGATTCCATTGTTTCACTACTAGAAGATCCGGTATTTTTTTTTCAATTGCGATGGAATGCATAGTGCAATTCAGTCCTTGAAACTACTATCAATTTAGGTAGATCAATCAAAAGTATTTTCTTTTGTGGGCAATCTTCATGCCCGCAACCAAAAATATTATATAAACACAAGATGTTATACAATTTGAATATACGTGTCTTTGTACAAATCCAGTGAGTAGCGGAAATGTAAATTTTTCAGCAAAGTAACTTTTTCCAATGATCTACAATGATAAATAGATTGTATCGAGCTGGAACCTCCTCTTTCACATTGATCTCGGTATTTAATTTATGAGAACAGTCTCTCAAGATTGATGATGGTTGTACATTTATCAGGTGATATTGACTTGACCACAAGTGATAAAAGATAACTTCCTGATATTTCTCATTGGCCTATCTACCTATTCCGACCTACGAGGAGTATGAACAAACTTACAATTAAATTGATCTTAAAGAAAGTTGTGCTATTCCTTGAAAATCATATGAAAATAACTATGAAAGACAAAGCAGTATCCCATAACATGTATTCACCAGGCTGAATTTTCAGGATTGTACCGGGTTATTCACTATAAATTACCCTTCCCTTATCATCGTTATTATTGCCTAAAGAAAAAAAAAATTAAATGTGAAAGATGTACGGTTATGACTCAATTTTCATAAAATGCTATCTATACAGTAGCTTGCAGATTTAAGGGGATCATTTTTTATGGGATATCCTGTATATTATTGAATTTTTGGAATTATTTTTCCTGATTTCAAAAATATACCATATGTTACCACTATCTTGTGCCGTTTTTGAGTTATTAAACGTCGAATAACTTAGACTAGTGTTGTTAACCGCAAAACCTAGCCTATGGAAGTTAAAATTTTCAAAGTAAGCTATGAAAATGACAACTATAGTCTGTTTGTTGAGTGCCATTTCTTTAATAGAATAATCAATATTGATTACAGTGAGGAAGAAAAAGTTCAAATATTTATACAAAAATAGATAGCAAAGATTTATTTAGGAAATTTAAGTAACATAATAACTCATAAGAGATGTTCAATGTGTCTACTGTTATTGTCAATGGATAACGTCTTCTTGTATTCATAATTTTTGGAGATTATTTTATAGGTCATTCTTAATTCCCGGAAGATCAAACGGAGAGAGAAATGGTCATTTTCTTGAAGAAGATTTGCCTATTTTACTGGAAGATGTGCCGCTTAGACTACGAAATGAAATGTAGTTTATGCATGACGGTGCCCCGGCATCCAAGCGCGAGAATTTTTAGATCAAACCTTCGACAACCGTTGGATAGGTCGGGGAGGACCTCAACCCCCTAGGTCACCAGACCTTAACAGTTTGGCTTTTTTTCTGTGGGGCCATCTGAAATCCTTAATTTACCAGACACCTATCCAAAATGGGGAAAATTAAGTAATCGAATAATTAACTCCTGTAGAACGATTCAAAATACTGGAATTTTCCAAAGAGTGCGCGAATCAATGAGAAGAAGATTGGATGCGTGCATACAGGCAGGAGGTGGACATTTCGAACATTCATTGTGATTTTGATTTAGATTTATATCTAGGTTCCGTTGTTTATTGTTGTTTAAAAATTTGCGTTTTCAAAATTGTTTCACTTTTTGACAAACACATGCATCCATTAATTTAAAACAAAATATCTGGAAAACGGCTGCTTGTAGCGACTTTTGGAAGGCATACGTTTTTCACGTAAAAATGTGATATATACATGCACGACAAAGTTGTGACTCCCCAAAAGTGACAAATACCTGAAGGCGGCGCCCACTACAATTAAGTGCCCAACTAAGATCAAATTTGAATATATCATATCGAAAAATCTCCAAATAGAAATTTTCGTCGAAATATCGACATTATTTTTTTTTTACGAAAAACAAAAACAAAAAAAAAATTATTTTAACTCCCTGTATATCAAAAATGAAGGCCTTGCGAACCCATGCTTATAAGAACTTTTCACCTTATGAATAACTGAGGAATCGTCTTGTGAAATATCGGACACTTATTACATAACACACTGTATAACTTTAAATTTTTGGGTTATCTGTCGCCTTGGAAGTAAAAAATGGTAAATGCAGTGTATTAGTAAATTTTCACAAATACTTTATTGTAGTTTTGATATTATGAATTGAAAAAAAAACACTACAGCGTGGCCAGTCGGAAAGATAGATTTCAGAAATTATTTATTGATTATGAAATTGCCATCCCATTATTCAAGCTAACGAATAATATGTCAGAAAAAATGTGACACATTTTAATTGGAAAACACAAACAGCATTGTCATTTTTGTATAAACCTCGATCTCTACGATCAAAAATTGGAGGAGTCAAATCTCCCCAAACGCTTCCTAATGTTTCTATGTAATCTGACTCAAATCAAAATCAAAATAAATATGTATAAAAAGGAAGGGTTTCCTTCGGTTCGATTAAACTTCAATATTCTTTGAAGATATTGTTCGAAACTGATTCATTTACCCAACATATTTCGAAACAAAAATGAAATTATGAATAGAAAAATTTACCCCCTTTGATGATGTTTCGGGGATCACTTCTGTTCGTTTTCCTAAATCGAAGGTTACCTGGATAGAAATTGCTTTCAGGAGAATTTCTGCTAAAAATGCAATTTTGGTGCCTTTTTACAATATTTATCAGGTACATTTCAACGTCCAGCATTCTCAAGTATTTGATGTTTAGTGAAAACAAATTACGTTGAATCGAACATCCTGTGAACATTCTGTATGCCAGATTTCAACTAGCAATTCTCAAAACAACAGAAATCTTACTTAGAGTAATTTATTAGAATTCTTTAAACGTCATTTTTTGTATGAATAATTTTCAGCTATAATATCCCTAGGACATTGATAATGTACGAGAGAATTTCATTCATCTGTCAAAACTGACATTCCAATATTAAACTGATATGTTTTAATTGTTAATTTTAACCAATCATAATGTGATTACGGGATGATCATGCACTAGTGCTGATTATCGGATAATTGCACAATACAGGGTACCCCAAAAGTATCAATCTTGTAAAATGGAAGAGAGCTTCTCTTTTGATGTACACTTGTCCAGAATATACTGTTTTTTAGCAAGGAAGTCTTGAAATTGTCTCCAAATAGAAACTTAAGACCTCTTAGTGTTTTTTGGGGTAACAATTTCAATGTTTAGATTAATCTCTTCCAGCGTTGCTACTCCAAATCGCGACATATTTTACAAAATTTCAAAAAAGACGCGAGCATTAAAAACTGTTTGCATTTGTATCGCTGTATCTATTTTTCATGGAAACGTCCAGGACAACGAGAGATAATGACTTTATTTGAAAAAAAAAATTTTTTTTGTGATATAGACAAAAAATGTTAACTTTTGATTCATGAAATTCTCTCATGAAATATAATTCGTGCAATGAAAATATATCTTAATTTTTGACAAATTTGCACCCATGCATTTTCAACTGAAAAAGGCACTCGTGCACTACGTGCACACGTGCTCTTTTTCAACTAAAAATGCATTTGGGAAAATTTCCATTGCACTCGTTATATTACTATCGATAATTGTATGTCATTCGAAAGCACGTTTCCGTGGTAACAGCCCGACGCTAGAGGCCGAGGGCTATTACCAAAGTCAACGTGCTTTCAATTGACATAAAATTATGAGGCATTTGACAATGTCCGAGGAATATTCTGTCGGATTAAATTAAATAACTCCCAACAAAACAATTATTTATTCATTAAAATGATCACTGATAAAGGTACAGTTATTAAAATTCAACGTAACATAGTCTATTTTTTTTACAATATTGAAGATCCATTAACACGCATTTATATTGATCTTATTGTGGTCTTCTTGGTCGATGTTTAAGTACGGTTTCATAGAATTTGAATTGTTATGATCAGTAATTTTCAGCAATTGTTTTTCTTGCATACCTTTTTGCCAATTCGCTAACAGCAGTTGACCTGTTCGAATGGTTTGTTATCTTTTTGTTCCTTCACATTCAGGCCAGCAGACGATTCTGTCCATCCATCAATAATATGTTTTTCAACAGGGATATTGTCATCCCAATTATTGATTTCCAGTGTCCATTTGGTTTTAAAAACAGCCGTGGTTAGGTTTTGATATCAGTTTTTGAAAAAGGCGCACAGGGCAGCTTTGACTTTCACTTTCACACCGGATTGTATCCAATGTGATTCGTTTGAGAGCCATTGCTATTTTTCTCGATCTGAAAAAAATCCAAGAGACAGGGAACTGTCTCGCCTCCTCTCCACGCTGATTATACAGCAGCAATATGGGAGAATTTACTCATAAGACATTCAGGAATATTTTCACCCCAATCAATATTATTTCATTTACTTCAGACAAACTTAACGATACTGAACTAGTCTTACGTTTACATGGATTCGCTTGAAGTTTCTTCCTGGTTGCATCGCGGGCATCTCAGGCAGGCTTCAATACTATACTGTTCAATGAGTCAACCATAATCTTATAGTCATCATAGTACTTCTCTTGCAAAAGTTTACACGGAACATTCCACATAATCTTCGCCGTTGCTTCTTTGAATTATGTCCCATCTTTCTTCCTCGCACTGCCCACCCAATCTTTCAGTATCATTGCCAGTTCTTCTACGCTTCTATGCTCATTAAACTCGTATTTGTGATCATAGTGTAACGTAAATAAACTTAACTTGGTTAAACTAATTTATTTAACAGTTAAATATACAACTTAATTTATATTACTACGCCACTGTATAGCTCGATGGTATGGGCTCGTTCAGACTGTCCGTGCCATCTTGAGGGCTACCTATTTATCTCCGTCACAGAATTCCCGATCTTTCGAATTCCGGCAGTTGGCGACGGCATGTTCCAATTGTTTCCAATATTGACCGTTGTTTTCCGCGGAAGAGCGACTGGATGGTTCTCGAATATCTCCGGGGATGATCTCATCGCTGTCGATGGCAACGCGTTAGGCGACAGGTCCGGCCTAGGTTCGTTACATTGCCCCCTTCTTAAAGACATTTCGTCCCGAAATTTCATCCTTGGAGTGTGACGATATCTGCATGACTCCCCATATCTGCACCGTGAAATTCGATGGAAGTAGCACTCCACGGTCTTCATGATCGGTCGTGGAAGAGGGTTACAGCAAACCAAAATCTTGACGCCGCTGGATCTGAATATCGCCTCCAGCATACTTCTTATGACTCTCCAGTCCAACCCATCAATACCACAGGATAATTTTGGAATTGCTAGATCCACCAGATTCTGGTCCACCATAGTATCTCTTAGTTTGGTGAGACTCTTCCAGACATCTTCATAGGACGGTTTATCTTGGGAATGCCTCTTGGTAACTAGGTAGTAGATGTTTCTCTGGCCTTTCTTCAACTGTAGCACCCCACCAACTTCTGGATTCTGCTCCCGCAGTGTTTGGAGTTGACCAAATTTCTTGGAGAACACTACGGCGATGCCCCTGGACATTCGAAGATCTTCTGCCACACAGTGCGCTAGTGCGTAGTCAGCAGGCACCTCGAAAAGGCCTCGTGACTCCTCTCTAGTAACCCCATGTAGAACTTTCTGCCCGTTTGAATACAAGGACATATCATCCTCCGGTGGCTTGAGGGTGCGAACTTGGTCATGGTTTCCAGCGTAAGGGGCCAACCTGTTGAAATGGACGACCCTTGGTTTCCCTCGGGGTGGCTTATGGATTCGGACACAAGGCGTTTATCCCGATTTTACGGGCCTTCCCGAGTTCCGCAACTTTGGTGATAGTCCACGACGACGTTTGGGGTTGTACAGCCAAACCAGGTCATCAACCTTGAATCCTCCAGCGTCGGCCTTGATGTCATAGGTCTTCTTCATTTTATCGCTGGCACTCTGGATGTTCAACCGGACTCGTTCGTGGATGTCGTCCATTCTCTGCCGAAGTTTGCTGACGTAGTCCTCTCCCGCAGTGTTTTGTCCTGGCGGTATCCCAAACTTCAGGTCACAAGGCAGTCGCAGTTCTCGGCCCATTATAATACTAGCAGGAGTTTGACCGGTTGACTCGTGTACTGCGGATCGATAGGCCATCAGGAACAAATGAAGATACTGGTCCCAGTCTCTTTGATGGTCAGAGACAACCTTGGACAAGTGGCGGTTGATCGTCCTGTTCATCCGTTCCACCATTCCATCGGACTGCGGATGTAGGGCCGTGGTTCTTGTCTTGCGGATGTTCAGCAGTAGACATATTTCTTGGAAAAGGTTGGATTCGAAATTTCTGCCTTGATCCGAGTGCAGCTCCATTGGAATACCGAATCGACATATCCATTCTTTCACCAAGACGTCGGCGACGGTGATGGCTTCCTGGTTGGGCAGGGCATAGGCTTCCGCCCACTTACTGAAGTAGTCCATTGCCACAAGGATGTATTTATTCCCGTGGTCGGATACGGGAAACGGGCCGGCGATGTCAATGGCGATTCTCTCGAACGGGCTGCCTACGTTGTACTGACGCATCGGGGCCTTGGGTCATATTCGAGGTCCATTGCTAGCAGCGCATACAGCGCACTTTCTGCACCAGTCCTGGACGTCAGCTTGACAATTGGCCCAGTAAAACCGTTGCCTCACTTTCTGCAGGGTCTTCGTCACTCCCAGATGTCCCCCGGCGACTCCATCATGGATTTCCCGCAGCACTTCCTCTCTTCTGTTCCTGGGAACAATTATTTGGCGTCTGTCTTCCCCACCAATATCGGCCTCCAGCACACGTTTCAGGATCCCATAAGAGAGTTCCATTGTGCCCAATAGGACTCAACAGCCGGTGAGTAACCTGCGACTTCCTGCCATGATGGTCTTCGATTGCCCTTCTTCCAGCTGACGACTAAGCCAAGGTCGGGGTCTCTCTCTTGGTCTTTCTGGATCTTGCTGTCATTCCAGTTGTCATCCATTGCCGCGGTTCTACAAAGTGTTGCTTCTTTCTCTTCTGCTCGTCGGCAATGTGAGCAATCATCTGGACATGGTCTTCGCGACAAGGCATCTGCATTCTTATGGCTAGTTCCGGCTCGATGTTCGATCTCGAAATCGAATTCTTGGAGTCTCTCGATCCAACGTGCTACTTGACCCTCAGGATTTTTGAACTGTAAGAGCCATTTGAGAGCTGCATGGTCAGTTCTCAACAGGAATCTTCTTCCATACACGTACTTGTAGAAGTGTTCCACTCCCTTTACAACAGCTAACAGCTCTCGCCTGGTGACACAGTAATTGCGCTCTGGTTTGCTAAGCGTCTTGCTGAAATAACCAATGACCTTCTCCTGTCCCTCCTGGATCTGAGATAGTACAGCTCCAAGTCCCACGTTGCTGGCGTCCGTATCCAAAATGAATTTCCCTTTGGGTAGGGGATAGCTCAGTACAGGTGCGTTGATCAAAGCTCCTTTCAGCTTCCTGAATGAGTCTTGACATTCTTCGGACCACTGGAACTTTGTTTGGCCCTCCGTGAGCCTGGTCAGTGGTTTAGCGATGTTGGCGAATCCCAGCACATATCGGCGATACTATGTGCATAAACCAAGGAAACTTCGAAGTTGGTGAATGTCCTTTGGGATGGGCCAATCCTTAACAGCTTTGATCTTCTGGTCATCCACTGCTACTCCTTCCCCAGAGACAACGTGGCCGAGGTATCGTACTTCTTTTTGGAACAGATGGCATTTCTTAGGGCTCAGCTTCAATCCGGAGTTCCTCAGTCGCAGGAATACTTCCTCCAAGTTTTTCACGTGGTCCTCGAACGATCTGCCGACCACAATTATGTCGTCGAGATACACTAGACACGTGTTCCATGAGAGTCCCTTCAGTACTGTTTCCATCAATCTTTCGAATGTGGCGGGAGCATTACAGAGCCCGAATGGCATAACGGTGAACTGCCACAATCCTGAGCCGATGGTAAAGCAGTCTTTTCTCGATCTTCCTGAGCCAGTTCTACTTGCCAGTATCCACTCTTCAGATCAAGGGTCGTGAAAATCGTGGAACCAGCCAACGTGTCTAGGGTGTCATCTATTCTCGGGAGAGGGTAACTGTCCTTCTTCGTGACATTATTAAGTTGGCGATAGTCTACACAAAAGCGTGTCGATCCATCCTTTTTCTTCACCAGTACGACTGGAGAGGACCAGGGACTGTCAGATGGTTCGATAACTCCTTCTTTTCCCATATCGCTGACTATTTTGTCAGCCTCTTCCTTCTTGGCAAGAGGAAGTCTTCTTGCTGATTGCCGGATCGGTCGGAAACCCCCAGTATCAATCTTGTGCTGGACCACATTAGTTCGACCTCCTTTTCCTTGTCCGGTATCGAAGATGTCTTGGTACTTCTTAACTAAATCTCTTAGTTTGGGCTGTTGAGCTGGTTTTATGTCTTTGGAAGAGATGGCAACTAATTTTTCTAGTTCTGTGGGCAAGTTGTTGGGTTGGCTAATCGTACCTCGTACGCCCCGGATCACTGAGGAAACTGACGGCAGTGCCCCAATATTGTTCCTTTCTTCAAGGTAACTGGAAAATAATTGACATTCATGACCCTAACGGGCACAAATTTGTCATCACGCAACAAGGTCTTCCCTAGTGCAATCCCTCGTCCAATTTTCTCATCATGAAGTTTGGGCTCGAACATCACCACGTTTCCACTGCTCGTACTCCCGTCCAGGCGAGCCTCCAGAATGGTTTCAGCCCTCTCAGGTACGCTTACATCTTCAGCCAACAACACACGGATCAACCCCTCACTTCTCCCATGAAGCACCAGCTCTTCTCCGTTGACACGTAGGACGCCGTCTTTGAAATCCAATTCAAACCCTCTGGAATTCATGATGTCCATTCCGATGATTGCATTGTCTTCGATGTCCGCTACAAGTGCCTGATGTTTCACTTTAGTGCTGCCCAAAATTATTTCAATCGGTAGCTCGCCATATACAGTAGCTGGCTCCCCCGTTGCTGTGCGTAGCTTCCAAGTTGTCGGTTCAATCCGTTCCGGTGTTCTGGCAAAGGAAGGCCCGAGAATTGTCCTAGTCGCACCTGTATCTAGCAGCATGGTGCAAGGCTCGTTATTGATGAGACCGTCTACGAAGACACCTTTGTTCGGTCGTTGAAGGATAGCGACATATGCGTTGTTAACCGGGGCTTGCCGGACACATGCCGACGATTGCCCTTCTCGTCGACCTTTTGGTTTTCCTGCATCGGAGTCGATGAATGTTGGACATTTGCTACGCACATGTCAATTTTCACAATTCCGGCATCTTATCTGTCTTTTCTCAGGCAACACTTCCTTCATCACTTTTCTTATGGCAGCTTCCAAGTTAGCAGGCTCCTGTGAGTCTTCCTCAATCGTTTGAACTTTACTTTGGCTTTTGCAGCATGGTTTTGCTGCTTCGAATTCCAAAGCGCGTGCCAGTGCGTCTACGAGATGTGTTGGACGAGCTAATATCAACGCTTGTCTGGTTTCTTGGTCACGGAGTCCATCCAAGAATGCCTGAACCGCTAATCGCTCCATTACATTTTCCGGTATGGCTGGATATGCGAGACGAACCAAGCGTGCAATGTCAGTTTCAAATTCTTGTAAGGATTCGCCCGATTTCTGACAGCGATTTTTCAGCTGGGAGTGGTATACGTGTTCCAAATGGGCCTGGCCATATCGTAATTCTAGATGTTTAATCAGCTGATCATAGTCCTCCTGTTCTTGGGCGGTAAGAGTTTGTAGAATATTCGTCGCTTCTCCACGTAATGCAAGTGTTAGTGCTACAGCTCTTTCCCCTGCATTCCATCCATTTGCTTTGGCCGCTGCTTCAAACTGCCGGCGGTAATTTGCCCATGGAGTTTTTCCGTCGAACTGAGGCGGCTTCATGGAAAGCTTCCCTATTTCTGAAATGATCTTGACATCTTTTATACCCTCTTGAACTTTATCCAAGTTCAAACTCAAGTCCAGCATTTCTTTTTCGTTAACCGTCTCTGTGGAGGGCGCACTATTAATTCGTTTTTCCAGCTTACTGATCGTTTCCTTTATTTTATCTACCTCCGTGTTCATTTGCTCCCTAATTTTATCTATTCTCAACGGTTCCCATTCTTTCTTCTAGAAATTTAGCCACACCACACAATTCTTTTTTTAGGCCTTCTGTGTTTTCCAGGAACTTCTCTTCCAGGCTTCTTGCATTTTCTTCCAGGCTCCTTGAATTTTCTAGAAGCTTCTCTTCCAGATTTCTAGAATTTTCTTCAAGCTTCTCTTCCAGATTTTTAGCATTTTCTTCCAGGCTTTTTGAATTTTCTTCCAGTTTATTCATTACCAAACTTAAATCACCTCCGGGAACTTCGAATAAAATTTTCGGGGTCCTCACCTTTTTATAAGTCCTTCTAAGTCTTTCCAATAAAAATGTTTCGGGGTTCTTTCCGCGCACTTTTCTTGACACATTTTGTCTTTGACGAGGTATCAGTCTGTTTCACACGAAAAGTTTATCAGTTTGTTAAAAATTCACTTCGCGAATTCTTTTCCACGGGCCACCAGTCTATTGTCTGTTTCACGCGAAGAGTGTATCAGTTTATATTCCCACGCACAATTGTCCACTTCGCGAAAACCGGGCCACTGTCTATTTTCTGTTTCACGCGAACAGTGTATCAGTTTATATTCCCACGCACAATTGTCCACTTCGCGAAAACCGGGCCACTGTCTATTTTGGGCGTACAAAAAGGTCTATCAATTTATTTTTCTGACTATCCACTCCACGATCACTTGTTTATTTTCAAAATCTCACTTCCGACACCAATTGTAACGTAAATAAACTTAACTTGGTTAAACTAATTTATTTAACACTTAAATATACAACTTAATTTATATTACTACGCCACTGTATAGCTCGATGGTATGGGCTCGTTCAGACTGTCCGTGCCATCTTGAGGGCTACCTATTTATCTCCGTCACAGAATTCCCGATCTTTCGAATTCCGGCAGTTGGCGACGGCATGTTCCAATTGTTTCCAATATTGACCGTTGTTTTCCGCGGAAGAGCGACTGGATGGTTCTCGAATATCTCCGGGGATGATCTCATCGCTGTCGATGGCAACGCGTTAGGCGACAGGTCCGGCCTAGGTTCGTTACAATAGCAAAACTCCATAAATATTTTTATGTGTATTTGTGACTGTTTGTGGTATTTTTTGGAATTGGTAATTATAAAGTTAACGTACACATGCTCTCATGCTGGTAAAAAAAGAAGGCATTTCGAGTGATTTTTGAGAAAACTGTACTTGAAAATGAGGTTAAAAAAAATTAAAAGTGCTTTAACTCGGAAAAGGTATGAGACCGCCGCATTCGTGTTCAGGAGTCAAAAACACGCAAGAAAAGTTTTTTACCTATATTCAGAGAGCATGTGTACGTTAACTTTATAATAAGCTTAGAATTTTCTCTTTAATTTGCGCGTTAATAGACTGAAAATTCGCATTGCCAAAACGTGACATTTTGAAATTTATTTGGAATATGGAGCTGTCAAAGTCTTGGTGTAGTAATGATTGGAGTCTTGGTGACATAGTGATTGAAAACTACCCGGAGTGTTTTCAGTCAAATGTTGATATGATTGGGTGATTGGTGTAACATGACAAAAAATAATAAAATTTTATTGGCTGTTGGAACTGCAAATCATGTCAGCACCCAGAAATCTGAAACAAACAAAAAGAAACTCTCGATTCTGCCACAACCATAGGGAAAGTGAAACTCATACCAAACAACATCACTCATGCTGAAAGGCATTGTCTCAAACGCCTTCATAGCAACCCCGAGATAATCATCTTTCCAGCAGATACAGTGATTCCCACGTCAGACTATGCCGAGAAGATGAGAACACTATCAGAATATCCCGAATATCATACCATCGAACGAGATTCCACAACCTTCCCCTGAAAGAAACGCATAACGCTCATTAAAACCTCCAAACTATTAACCGAAACAACAAAATCATTCTCCCAGAGAAATCTTTTTCGCTCCACTCGTTTTCATGGTTCTTCAACAATATATAAATTAAACATAACCCACCGTCCTATTTTCAGTGCTTTCTGATCACCAACTCAAAATCTTGCCAAACAAACACTTTTCAGCCTCTAGCCGAAAAAGCTTCATTATATGTGCACAACTCATAACAATCCACAGGAGTTTTCCAAAGCATCGATATCCTTCTGGCGTATCAAGAACAGTTCTCATCCTGAGAACCAAATGGCAAAAGCAAAGATACCCCAACCCTCATAAATAGGGCACATTTCACAAATGATTGAGAGGTGCATCGCTAGGATCTTCCCTTCCTCCAGTCCTTGCAAATCTGTACATGAAAGAATCGAGACTAAGGCCTTTTTAATTCGACTACAAGTCTACGTATTGGTTAAGAATACATTGACGACATATTCGTTATATATTGACCACAATATTGAGTTCACAATGGAAACTAAAG
This sequence comes from Gonioctena quinquepunctata, assembly GCA_018342105.1. Classification (NCBI taxonomy): domain Eukaryota; kingdom Metazoa; phylum Arthropoda; class Insecta; order Coleoptera; family Chrysomelidae; genus Gonioctena; species Gonioctena quinquepunctata. Next base: position 82,308 of record JAFIRS010004012.1, on the reverse strand, counting down.
ATGACAACTCATTTCCTTTCTTAGATATCTTCACCACGAATATCAACCACCCCTCTACTCATACAGTTCAAAGTATCAACCAATATCTAAATATCTACATGCCATTCCCCTTTGAACCAATTCCGCCCTCAGCTCCTTCATCCACAGGTCTATTCAACTCACCGATCGTCACAAGCAAGAGTTAAAAAAACTGTTGACAATGTTAACCATAACAAAAATTTACAGACCAATCCATTATCAACAAACCGACCACACCGTGCGTTTGACACGTTGTCAGCTCCGGGTTGTGGTCGATATTGTTGAAATGGCCATATAACGAACATACCTGATCTAACAAGTAAACTTGTGGTGAAATGACGCTATAGCCTCAATTCATCCATATATGTGTTCACAAGGACTGGAGAGAGATCCCATTGGTGCACCTCTTACTTGTTTGTAATAATATGTGCTCTGGAAAAGGAAGTGTGTACCTACTAATCGTATAATGCTTGATGAGGATAACGTTATCTCTGGGTTTGTTTTATTTAGTTTTCAGCTAGATGTGTCCGCTAGAGAAATGTTCGTGAAGAGAGTTACTATGCCAAAGCTCACAAGGGTGAAGTGGGATATTGAATTGGTGTATTGTTGGACGGCCATAAATATGAATGGTGTGTGAGATTTCTCCCGAACAATGGTTTCTTCGTTTCTGCCAATAGTTTGGAGCTGGTACTGGGCGTTTTGGTTTTGTTTCAGATGCAGGTTTGGTGGTTTGATATATATATATATATATATATATATATATATATATATATATATATTCTCGGCGTAGTCTGAGGTGTTGAGAACACTGTAAAATCCCCTCCAGGTGCTGGGAGGATCATTATATCTGTTATGAAGCCTTCTGAGACATTACCTTCCAGATGTGATGTTGGATGGTGGGAGTTTCGCTCTCTTGATGGTGTTGGCAATGTCTGGTTATGACATTTTCTATTTGGATAATAATGGTTTCTTCTGTGAGTGATGGAGAAGAGGAATCCTTAGGATTGTAGATTATGTATATGGGTTGTGTCATCGAGTAATGCGTCGGAAAACTGCTTATGCGATATATATATATATATATATATATATATATATATATATATATATATATATATATATATAATCTGTTTTGGATAAACTCCATATCTTGTGAGTGAGTATGTCGATGTGTTATCCTATCGATACAGAACCTTGTCTGCGTCTGCTTTTTGTTCCTCAACAACACATCCTCAGGGGCCCCTATATTAATCTTGAGAGGCGGGAAGTGGCTAGTCGAGGAAGAATCTCAGTTTTTTATCATAAATATTGCGGTCCATGTGTATTCATTGATATCCTGTTTCTATTTCAGGATGAAAAATTTAGTTCGATCTGCTCCTTTTGTACCTCTAAAATTCATATGTTTCTAATAAATTCATATCCGATGAAAATAAGATATATTGTCACCTGCTCATGTCGTATTCATATACTGGTGCGATTAAATATAGAAATCTTTGATTAGAACCGAGATGATTGGAGGGGACACCGGGATAGATCAGGTTATATATCGTTGCAGATGATACACTGTTTGGCAGGTGTACGCCTGTAATATGCGTCCCGAATAGATTTTAGACTAAATTGCCTGTAAGTCACAATGAAAATGTTACTGACGGCGCTGACGCTCTATTAAAATCTCTATTCATAATTTGATGTATAAATAGATGGTTGATGGTTTTTCGGTCTTATTCATTTTACTTCGGATGCAAATGAACTTATCGCAAGAAATGAATAGCGCTTGCCGATGTGTTTATTCTGCGATTTCGGAGGAAATGGTCTCGATACACAAAGATCCTTTTGTCCGTGCTACATTTTGGCTTCGTAACGAACCGAATTCTTTGATGTTTTGAGGAAGTGGTCTGAATTTATATACTCTCTCAGACAGAATGAGATGTTTTCATTGAGAAGTGAGATTTTCGGTTGGCGACCTCTGCCAGGTGCTTGATATTTTGGAAAATAAAAATACCAAATTGTTTTCATTAAATGATTCCTCAAGTTGATTTTTGCCCCTGCCATTGAATTGCCTTTTTTCCTGGGCTTATCAGTTTTATAGCAAATACGATTTTGTACAATTTCCTCACATATTTGTAAGGGACGAAAGCCCGGAACACTGTCTACGGTTAACACTTTTCTTTGAGGGCTATGTCCATTAAATTTCTTCCATTTTGTTTTTAACAGTCCCCTATATATATATATATATATATGTATATATATATATATATATATATATATATATATATATATATTGTTATGTTAAGGAAGGACCAGTAATATATTTCAAAGATGAAAAAGAAATAATTTCTTGAAAAAAAACACAAAAATAATAATTACTTAATAGTTAGTAGTTCATGAGAAATTGTTTTACATTTTTTTGAGATTCTATTTCCTTTATGAAGCCTCTGTATAATATTGATAGGTAAAAATATGAAAATACTATAATGCAATCATTTTCATACATTGTCAAAATGATTACAACCTATAATTGTTCAAAATACTACAAAAAAGTCTAGTTTTACAAAATCATTCTGAATTAAATGTGATCAACAAAATTATAAGCTTGAAACAAACAGTATATGAAATTGTATCTAACTAAAAATAGCCAATGGGAGAACAAGAAACTTCTTGATGACAATAGCCAATCAGGGAACAGAGATGGTGAGATAAAAGATTTGAAATTGTGGAAAAGTAAGAACTGAGAAACGTCAAAGATAATTATGATCAAATATTGTATTTAGTTTATAAGAAATGTAAAATATATTAGTTCATAAGTTTTCTCAAATAACACCAAAATAGTGAAAGTTTGACAAAAAAGTGCGCGGTTTTGAAAATTCAAATAAAAATGACAAAACAGGAATGGTATCCAGGTGAAAAAAAAACAAAGCGAGAGGAAATTGAAAAAAATTTTTGAAGAGAAGCCAGGTTCAAACATTGGAAAGAAAGAAATTTAGGATTTTATTAATGAGAAGGTAGTTTTTCAACAATAAAAAACAAATGCATCCTCTGAATAATCTCGACACAAAATAAACAAGGATAAAAGAAGATTACTTTTTTGGTTCTCCACATGAAAACTTGTCCGAGCTGATTTCGGGGATTTTGGATGGTTCCTTTCGAAATGGTGAGTTCCTGAGAGGAGTGGATGAAACAGGAATTCAGATTATGCCAGGTATTGCATCAGCGACATTCCAGTGCCAGGTTTAAACTCTTCAAGTGCACATCACAAACTGAATCACTCCACAAAATAACTCGTATATCTGAAGAACTCTATGATTTGGTATTGAACTATAAAAGAATTCTTCCAACTCTAAAGAAAAAAGTGAGGTTATATTTACACATCCATCACTGTTTTTCATTATTTTATGAAAATTTGTCAATTGCTCATAGTCATAAGATATCTATCGCAGGCCAGGTTAATATAAGTTTTCCTGATTAAAGGAAATAATTGTTTTTTTATAATTTCTGGTTTATTTTCCACAATGATATGCAATATCTCACTTTTAAACACTGAACTGAAATAGTTCGAGTGACATCTAGACAGGCAGTGGCTCTGTTGCCAGTACCGACTCCTGAAGCGAAGGCGTACCAACTGAGATTAGTCGTGGTAAGAAAAGTAATAATAATTGGCAACAACGTGGCGAGAAAACAGTAACGTTAGCTGGCAATTATTATTTCATAACAATTAGCTATTATCATATCACAATATAACAATTGGCTTTCCATCGCGGAGCAAAAATAATTAGCTCTCAGTATAACATAACAATATATATATATATATATATATATATATATATATATTGTTATAGATTGATGTTTTGTATAAATATATAATTTATTTATTTATTTTATTTTGCTTTCGAATATTAATTTTTGCACCGCGTTGGGCGACAATTGATATGGTTTGATGAATTGATAAATATAATATGTTTTATATATTGAGATTGCTAAAGATTTTTGGTATTTCTTTGAGAGCCAAATTGATATGATGTAAATAGATATTTCTGACCCTGTAATAATAATTGTCAGCGAACGTCACTGTTCTCTCGTCACGCTACCAACAATTATTATTTTCTTCGCCACGGCTAACAACAGTTGGTACGCCCTTGTCTCATATAGTCGGTTCAAAAGGAATTTGGCCACTGGTGGCTAACTTCAGTTTATTGAATGATCTTAATTATGTTAGTTGATCATTGTGAGAAAATAAACAAACCAAATATCAAAAAAACAATTATCTCCTTTATTCAGGAAGACTTAAAAATACCTGGCCTACGAGAAATAACTTATGCTAGAGTGAATCAAACAATTATTCACGGATAATCATAAATTGCATATCATGGATAAATAAACAGAACCTCACTTTTTCTGTGAGTATAATTTTCTGTTATTGTTCATAAAAAGTGATATAGAGTTCATCGAATGTGAAAAATGTTATCTGTGAAATAGTTCAGGACCGAGAAAGCACTATTAAAGGTTTTATACCTGGTTGGAACTGTTGGTGTTCACAACTATACCATAAAAAACAGGAAGTCTCCTCTCTCCAGCCTTCGTTAGGACTGCAAAACTATGTGTCAGGAACGTATCGATGCGGGACTCAGCTTTTGGGATCGTGGATATACGATATCATCAAGGTAATCTTGTTCTGTTCAGCAAAATGATGGAATTATTCCATTTTCTTCTAGTGAAATTTTGTGCGTGCTTCCGCTTTGTAAAATATTTTCGATCTCTCAAGCTTTGTTTTCTCGTCGCTTCGCAACATCTTGCCATTGTTGTTGTTCCATTTAAAATTTCGAATTCGCGAACCAAATTGTCACTTTGCACTGTTTATATTAATGTTGCACAATTTATACACACAATTAAATTCCCATTCTTATCATTATTTACAAGTTTGAATGATAATTAATTACGATACCTTCTCTTTGCCATTCTCTCACAATTTCCAACTTTTCATTTGATCATCTCTTCTCTGATTGGCTATCTTTCATAAAGACGTTTGCTGTTCTCTCATTGGCTAACTTTTAGTTTGCTACAATTTCATGTACAGAGTGTTTCAAGTTTATAAATGTGTTGATTACTTTTTATTCATGATAATTTTGTAAATCTTGACTTTTAGTTGTCTTTTGAGCAATTATGAGTTATGATAATTTTGATAGTGTATATAATTGACTGTTTTATAGTACTTTGACATTTTTATCTATCCATATCATACCTAGGCTCATAAATTACATTTAATTTCAAAAATTATTTACAAGCAAACTGTTAAATTGGTAATTATTTATTATTTATTCTTTTTGTGGTTTTTTGTCTTTTAAAATTTACCACTGGCATAACATAACATAATATATATATATATATATATATATATATATATATATATATATATATATATATATATATATAATATATATAAATAGATATATATATATATATATACGACTAAAGACAATTCATTTAGTTATTGAGCTTCGAGAAAAGACAGTCATGAGGATTGGGCGGAGTGTCGGCTTGAACTGTTTTTAAAAACTCAACCTTCACAATACAAATTAATTGAAGTGAAAATACAATCTTCAATCTCAATTGAGTGATGAAGACACTACAATTTATACAAAAATATAATAACGTGTTTGGAAAAATAGTCGCCATCCAAGAAAAGTTAGCTATGTTCGGAAATAAGAAGGAAATCTAAATGAGTAAATGCAACTTCAATTTATTTTCGAAATTATTAATTGTGTAAGATGTAAATTCGTTGGGAAGTGATATTCCAAACTATCATATGAGAAACTGCGCGTGTAAATCGAAGACTTGTATTGATCTGTTCCTCGTGTCAAACCTAGTTACATTCGAAAATGTTTTTATTTTTTTTAGATAGATATTTAATCAAGCTTGTAGCTGATCAAAACTCTATGGGTATTGATTAATAGGTGTAAAGTTCTGATCTCCTCCAGGTTTTGCTTACCTGATTCCTTCATAGCAGAGGATATATGGTAATATTGGCGCACACCGAAGAAAAAGCGTAAACAACTATTAGGCCAACCAACAGAGAAAAAATAGAGGCTATTTTCACACTTGAATGAACAAATAACCTGTACTACCTTTTAAAAGATAGTTTGTAGATGAAAACCCCGGTGTCGGACCCAGCAAAATCGCTTTGTGGATTTAAAAAAAAAAAGAAATATAGTCACAATGACCGCTTTTTTAGTTTTTTACAAATTTCACACTCGATGGAACTCTTGTAGGGAATACAAAAACCTACAAAAGGGTTTTTTGTGCAACTGGGTCGGTGCATTTTCCACTGAGAAAATCCGAGAAAACCTCTAAAAAGAGACCATTTTTCGAAAAAGAGACCATTCATAAAAATTTAAAGCTGGTCAAACAATCTTGCGGAAACTGATAGATAAGAACATGCAGTTCAACTTTGTGCAAGATGGTTTCTGTTCGATGTGTAGTTTTTGCACAATCGCGTTATAAACAATTTAAGGGCTTATCTTGCAAAATGCGCCGATTCAAGGGAAATTGTCGTATTAAAATTCTGGAAGTGAAGATCAATATCTACAATTTTTATATTTTGGATTTTCACCTGAGAGGTGGGAAATGTGTTGAAAATGTCACTGGAAGTTGCTCCAAACGCTTGAAAGTGCGCTCGAGGCAGAGTCGAGTAGCAGTAGTGGGGGAATTGAATTGAACCCTCCCAAACAGGTGTGTTCTCAACCTTGAGCGCTTCTTTTTTCAGACTTATAAAATATCGAACTTATCGTAATAAAAATTGTGTGCTACTGCATGAACATTTTCTTTTACTTTAATAATCAAAACAAAAAATACAACTAACATCATTGATATGAGTTCTGTAGAATTATAGTCGCTCAGAACATTGCAAATTAATTGTCTTCATAGGCGCCATTTACTATTAATAAAGAAATCTTAGATCTTTTAATTCTTTATGTGTATCATATTTATTTACTGATGAATATCCTTCAACCGCGTATTTATTTTGTGTATGTCTATGTCATTAAATTAATCGAGTCATGCAAATTTAATGAAAGAAAATGGGGATTCCCCGAAATTTGCTGTAACCAGCGAATATATTGAAACCTAAATAATCAATTGCAGATTTAAAAATTGTAATGATATCAAAAACACCTTATCTTTTGATGCTGCTATCAATAACAAAAAAAATTACACCTATTTATCATCGCCATGCCTGTAACCCACTCAAGTTCACTGCATTCACATAACTTTACAAACATAATAATACAATTCAAGATTAAATTATCCTCCTTTGATAAAATCATGTTATTATAATCAGAATTTAGTAAATATGTGCCACTTTTACTCTGTTACCTAAAATGTCACCATCACCATAGACCATCCTGGGTTTTACCATAAATCAATTAGAGGAATATACAGGAGTATACTAATATTAGACATAGATTTGCCATACACCACAGTTCTCCATCACCATTGGAGGTGGTTATGTGCTTGAACTGTCCATGGTGTTGAAATTGAGATATAATTTTTTGTTTTTATTGTTTTGATCAGTGATCTATGTTAAGCTCTTAGGAAAAATGTCTCAAGATTCGTTTCGTATCATTTGGTATTTGTCTTCTTGTTTTGAAAATATCTATGAGTTCTTATAAATATAAGTTATTTTTTATGAAAGAATAAAGCTTTTTCATCATTTTTCTGAACAGAATATCTGTTTTTAGCACCAATGTTTTACAAAATTCAGACCAATTATAACTCTTTGTACAATTGATAATCTACATGGACACAGGTTTTTAATTTTTTCAAATAAAATCCTTATAGCCTAATAACGATCTCAATTTCAGGTGAGACTCAAACATATTTTGTCCCTAGAGAATGATGAAGTAATAATTTAATGAATTTTCTAATTTCATTTCTTAAATTTTATAAACGTAGTTTTTTACAATTTTGCTGGAATAACCCAAATAGGAGCCTTAATCTTTTTTGAATACGTTTTAAAATGTCATATCAACATTCTCATTCGTGATTTTTTTTTGTGAAAATAATTGTAAGTGAATATATTGCATTGTAAGTGTTACATTTATTTATAAATGAACAACATATACGAATATGTATAAAACGAAAAAAACCGAAGAGTTGTTGCTGATTACTTTAACCAATAATAGTACTTATCACGAATACGTCTTATTACCTTTCAATACAAGCCACACTATTAACTAATGTAATATAATAGTTAATAAAACATATTTTCCACCTCTCAGGTGAAAATAAAATTTATAGAAATTGTAGATATTTACTTCCAGATGTCGTTTACAGAATTTGAATCAGACGATTTCCCTCAAATCGGCGCATTTTGCAAGATAAGCCCTTAAATTGTTTATAACGCGATTGTGCAAAAACTACACATCGGACAGAAACCATATGGTATAGTTAAACTACATGTTATTATTTATCATTTCTCGTAAGATTGTTTGTCCAGCTTCAAATTCATAAAAATTATGAAATTTTGAAAAATGGTCTCTTCTTAGAGGTTTTTTCCAAATTTTCTCAGTAGAAAATGCACGGATTTGGTCACACAAAAAACTATTTTGTAGGTTTTTGAATCCTCTGAAAAATGGTGATTTCTACAATATTTTTTGTTAAAAAAATTCCACGAAGCGATTTTGCTGCGGCCGACTCCGGGGTTTTCATCTACGAACTGTCTTTTAAAAGTAGTAAGGCTATTTGCGTCTTATTAGTGGGAAAAAAACCTCTATTGGCCTATATTATGAATGAGTCAACAGATACTGTCGCAGTAAGAAATTTTCGAGATTATTAGTGACTCACACAATTTGAGTTTGAGTTTAGTAGTGAATGAATTCCGATCTGGAAACAATTGTCTGAGAACGTTGTAAGAAGATAGAATCAGGTAATTGACGTGCTCAGTGAAGCGAACTTAGGCATCAAGCCACAAACCTAAATTTTGTAACTCTGATATCATTATCTATACGAATTGGTAGAAAATTTTGTGCGACTACTCTTTTTTTTTGTCCGAAAAACATCACTGAATATTTCTTCGAGTTGAGTTTCAACCGAAATAAAAACTTTTTAACAAAAAATTAAACCGACGAAAAAATCAACTGAAAAGCAAAAAATAAAATAAACCTTCTTAGTCTAAATGATAATTGAGCTCCTAAACTAATGTAAGTAACTGATTTTGAGTCGGCGCCAAACAATTATCGAAGATCATTATCTATGAAAGAAGTCATCAAAACGCAGCCGTGCATCTCCTTGCCATCATTTTACGCTTCACCAAATTCAATTTCTAGTTTTTTTGGCGCCAACTCCAAATCAGTTACTTATATTAGTTTAGGAGCTCAATTATCATTCAGACTAGGAAGGTTTATTTTATTTTTTGCTTTTCAGTTGATTTTTTCGTTGGTTTGATTTTTTGTTGAAAAGTTTTTATTTTTTACTTTTCAGTTCCGTATTTCGTCGGTTTAATTTTTAGTTAAAGAGTTTTTATTTTTCCATTTTTTGTGGCTAAAATCTACCAATTACTACCTACTTGTTTTTTGATTACTTCCAAAATACTTACCCACCTTACTTCAACTATTACCAGTTAAATAATATGATTATCTACTTTTACTATTTATTGTAATATAAATTATTTCCGTTGTTCTGGTTAGTTTATTCCATTACTTTGTATATCATTCCATCCTCTCATAAAATATACTGATTTTGACGGATGTGGAACAAGAATAATGTCAGTAGCGATCTGTCATTGTCAACTACGTATGTGTGTGCCAATGTTCACTAGTGAGAAATCAATTATCCCCTATTTTTCTACCCGTAAGGGTGGCTAATTCCTTTCGAAATCCAAATATAAAGGTATACCCTATCTATTAAAAAAAGAATCATCCAAATCGAAGAACCCAGTACAAAGTGAATCGGTTAAGGCCAATTCAGAGGGTGAGTGATCAATATCCTTCATTTCGCTACCCTTGTGGGTAGATTTCATCTTTTAAATTAAATTCCAAATTAACCCAAAAAATATGCCTGATAGAATCGGTTAAGTAACCAGTTATGCGTGATCATACATAAAAAAATATGATGGAGAAACATAAAATATACGGGTCGAATAGAGAACATCCTCCTTTTTGGTTTCGTCGGTTAAAAATATCAAAAATAGCTTGTAGATCACGGTTGATGTGATATTCCGTGATGTCAATATACTGGAGTTGAAAAGCAGAATGAAGCTGGGTGTATTGATTTGTTGAAAATATGAACAGGATGTTCATAAAATCAGATGTGGAATCATCTGCGACTGAAAAATAAACTTTAGTCACCATCTTCCATCGTTAAGATAACCTCTTGTGGGGTATTCATGTTGAAATGGGAAACATTCTCAATATTCAATCGAGAATGTTTCCCTTTTCAAAGCTGGGTGTCTTCTGCGTAGTGATGTAACATGCATTTTCTGACGTATAGCTGAAAATTACAGATATGTAAGGTAAAAAGTATTGGGCCTTCGATATAGGTAAGGCCTCTGAGATGACTCTGTCCATAACATCTTTTTGTTTACGGTTCGTGAGATAATGAATATTGGTGAAATTTCTGCTTGTATCATTTATGTCGAAGAATATCAAATACATTTCTGATGTTGCTTTGTACATGTCAGAAACGAAAGGAAAATGTAGATCAACTTGGAAACTTTTTAGAATTACATTGAGAAAGTTGTAACCAGATTTTCCATGTTTTCGACTGATTATTGAGTGTAATATTGGTGTGGAACATTCTGTAGAGATGCAGAACCATAAATATAGAGTTATCATCAGCTTAGTGATAAACAATGTATTTTTTTAAATGTGTTGATGTTCCTGTTGAACTTATGAATATTAATGGTAGCATACGATATGGCAAGGTCAGTAGGTAAAAAATCCGAGACAAATGTTATGGTCCAGAGAGTCGAAGGCCTTACTATAGTCCAATAGTACCAGATATGTCGAGTTGCCTCCGTCAAGAGCTTTGAGGTTATCGTCAGTAATATATGTATGCATGATATGAACGAAGGAGAATTCAAACCAAACGAATCTTCAAGTTGGTAATGTGTAATAAAACTTTTTAACAACAATTCAAACCGACGAAAACGGAAACTGAAAAGCGCAAAGTAAAATAAACCTTTTTAGTTTTAATGACTTAGCTCCCAAACTGATGTAAATAACTAATTTTGAGACGGCACCAAACAAACGGTCAAATCAATTACTTAAAGCATAACAGTTATCAAGACTAAAGAGGATTATTTTATTTCTCACGTTTCAGTTTCTTTTTCCGTCGGTATAATTTTTTATATTTCTTGTTGGTAAAATCTACCAATTACTACATACTCAATTAGCTCCAGGTCTCCATCATGTTGTAGTGTCATCAGAACTACATACCTATGTGTAACAAGTTTCAACAGAATCGGTTCACAGGAGAAAAATAAAGCATTTACGTTTTTTCTACCCTTTGGAGTTGATTCCAAATTAATATGGGACTAACTTCGAGGTATGCCCTATTTAATAATAAAGAATAATCCAAATCGGATAACCCAGTACAAAGTTATGCGCGTAGAATCGGTTAACATGTAATAAAAATTCAGTTAGTGGACAGTCAATCCCCTATTTTCCTACCCTTAAGAGAGTTTTTTTTCAAATGTAAATGGGACAAACTTTGAGATAAACCCAATCCAATAAAAATCAGACTACTATGTAAAAAGTTATGCGTGGTCATACATAAAAAATATACGCGTCGACTAGAGAACCTCCTAGTTTTTTCGTCGGTTAAAAAATCAAAATCATTGGCTAGTACCTGTAGTATACGAAAAAATACTACTATGAAATCTACTGAATTAAAAACCAGTAAATATTGCAGGGAGACGATATTACCATGGTGAGAGTAGTGCATTTTTTTATACCAAAAGCAATAAAAAGAAGTATGAGAATGTATTCCCAATATGCTTGAATGATCAAACATTGATGAAAACAGTGATTTCTCAAGCTCTGTTCAGACGTTTCAAATATTTATTTTCATGTCACCTGAAAACCAGTTTTATAACATTTCTGACTGATTCTCGTTTGTGTTTGGAAGTATAATCATATTATCCAGAGCCCATATTATCCCACTAAGGGAACATTACTTTTTTAGTCCGAGGTGAATATCCCGTAATGATCTCACATCTTAGGGATTCTCGACAAAAACAACCTAGCTATCTATCGTTTTCCTGGAACAATTATCGTCCATCATCGAGTAAAAGTAGGAAAAAGACCAAAAACACGTAATAAGTATGGATTATAAGAGAGAAAAGAACATAAGGTTCTGTCTGCAATTTCCAAACAACGTTATAGTCTTCCTTCTCTCTTCCACCGGAGCGGAAAATCGGGAAAAGTCGAAGAGGAGAACAGATCGTATCGTGGAGTATTTAAAAAACCCAAAGAGAAATGGAACATAAGGCAATTTCCTATAAAATAAAAGGATATATATGGCTGCAACTTTTCTCCTATCTGCTCATTTTTTAAATACATTTCTTAATTACTGGAGGGAACATTTTTATGTCTTGTGCGCCTTTACTTAAAGGAAAATAATGTTTTCTTGTTGGGGATATTTATAGGTTTGTGATTTTATCGCGGATTTGGGATCGCAGACAAACAAAAACAGCGGTAATGGATTTTTGTTTGCGGGGGTGGAAACATTGAGGTCTAATGGATACGCTATAGGAATCTAAATGGGGCAAAAGAGTGATTCAAACGGGCACAAAATCAGAAAATAACGAATTATAAATGTGGTTGAAAAAATTTTATGTTGAGAGCTCTAATGATACTTTTTCAAACTTCAAACCAAGCTAGAGATCAATTAAATTCTAAAGTTCCAACAATATTTCTTGATATCTACGAAAGGAAGTCAAAACATGTGAGTTATAAAAATAGAATAATGATCTATCTGAATGAAATCAGTTATTTGTCAATTAATGAAAAATTATATATTTGATCGTACAGGTAAACATAAAAAAAAATTATGGAAAATTTTAAGAAAAATAAGTAGAACGTTTTGGAGCTTTCTTTCTTTGAGATTTTTATGGTTATCCACTTTTACCGCTGGAGAACTACCAAATTGAACATGTTTGATACAGACAAATTTCATATTTTTTCTCAGTCTGCTCAAGGGATTCTTTTCCATGAACATTTTGGGAAAAATATTTTTGGAATTTTCAGTAATGAAATTAAAGATTAGTATTTCAATATTTTGAAAATCGGTCACTATGAAAATATATTATTTTATATATTGAAACCCCACAATATGATATTTTTCCATTGAACTTGGAGATATAAGTTGGAGATATAACTTGGAGATATAAGTTGGCGATTTGTCTCTATAAGATATAAGTTGGGATTTGTCTCTATTTTATAGATATTTTCATGGGCGATGCTCTTCTGAAATATCAACAATCGTTCCTGCTTTGGCAGTCTCTTCGAGACTAACCCGTCAAGTTCAGTCATCACACCCCTTCGTGATCACTTTGGAGACCTGCAGAACATCACTTTCCAAAGACTCGTTCTCCAACGAACAGCGAGGCTTTGTAACTCATTGCCTAGGGAGGTTTTCCTCGAGGCATACAACCTCCAGAAATCTAAGAAGAACACCAACTCCTACCTTCTTTCCCTTGGTTCCCACGATGTTCTCTGAACATTACAGGATATCCCTTTTCGTGGGAACCAGAACATAAAAAAAAAAAAATATTCGGAAAAAGTTATATTCTGATCATTTCAAAGCAATTTGTACCAAAACTGAAATTATTATTGCTGTATCTAGAGTGAACTTTAACGAAAACAAGAATCCAATAATATTGGGCATTGGCGCCATTAACCAGAATGGGACGTCACAGACGTAGGTATATAAGGTATCCAGTTTAAGATGGTCCCTATATCTTGTTTAGCTTTATCTGAGAATGCAACAGACATGAAAAACAAAAACGAAGTTGTGATGTTACCCTTAGATAGGCATATTATTTTCGATCTGGAATTCATCTTAAATAAAAACTTTTTAACAAAAAATTAAACCGACAAAATACGGAACAGAAAAGTTAAAAATAAAATAAATCTTCTTAGTCTCGATAACTGAGCTCCTAAACTAATGTAAGTAACTAATTTTGAGTCGGCGCCAAACAAACAAGCAAATGAATTAGGTAAGGCTTAAAATGATGGCATCGAGTTGCGCGGTGACATTCTGATAATTTTTTTGAAGTAATTTAATGATCTTCGTTGATTGTTCGTTTGGCGCCAACCCAAAATTAGTTACTTACATTAGTTCAGGAGCTTAGTTATTGAGACTAAGAAGATTTATTTTATTTTTTACTTTTCAGTTCCGTATTTCGTCGGTTTAATTTTTTGTTAAAAAGTTTTCATTTTTCAATTTATTGTGGCTGAAATCTACCAATTACTACCTACTCGTCTTTTGATTACTTCTAAAATACCTACTTACCCACCTACTTCAACTATTACCGTTAAATAATATGATTATAATTTTACTATTTGTTGTAATATAAATAATCTTTGTTGTTCTCGTTAGTTCATTTCATTACTTCGTATATCATTCTATCGTATCATAGAATATAATAATTGTGACGGATGTGGAACAAAAATAATGACAGTAGCGATCTGTCATTGTCAACTACATATGTGTGTGCCAATGTTCACAAGTGAAAAATCAATTATCCCCTATTTTTCCACCCGTAAGGGTGGATAATTCTATCGTATCATAGAATATAATAATTGTGACTGATTTGTCATTAAAAAAAGTATCAAATCGGAACCAGTAAAGTTACGATGAACGTTCCGGACCAGATTAAGGTGAGGATAATAGTCCTAATTTTTCATTATAAGTGGATTTCATCTTTTAATTCAAATGACCAACTTAAGTACAAACTATCCACTAGAGTAGAATGTATACGGATCGAATTCAGTAAATTAAATATCATACTTAAAATTAAGTTGAGGGGTTCAATGTACACCCAGAATGGAGACAAACGTTCTTGGTTACATAATAGTGAGAGGAATTGTAAGTACTTCTTTAATAAATGATATGTTTTTATTTACAATGTAATATAAATTAATCAGTAGGCTCACTTAGACATCCATTGAACTTGTAATATCAAAATGATAATTATGTTTTAATTTATTAATTATGTACATACACTTGTAAACACTCAACAAAATAATCGTCGTATGACACACAATAGTAAGCGAATTAGTAATGCGTATTGAAGAAAATACATAGCTTTTTTGTCTTATAAAATCTATGACGCTACTGCCACAGCAATATGGAGATGTAGAAAAACTGTCAGATTCATGTATTGTAAATTTATTACTTTATTTGTTACAACCTGATCCACATCAACGAAAAAATGTCGCGACACACATTTAATGCGAATATTAGAAAGATCCAAACGAAAATAACTGGCCCTCTTTCATGCGAAAAGAGACGAAGAGATAATTTGAATCTTCAGAGTAAAATACCTTATTTTAAAATACACCTAAAGTTTATTGATAATTAAATAATATTTTAAACCACAATAAGTCTTATTGAAAACAAGTTTTTACTGATTTTTTCCAATTTTTTTATCACCACCCTATGTATTGTGATAATTTGTAATGTCATGGAACACATATCATTCAATATTACCTTACCTGAATGACCATATGAAGTTAAGTTCCGTCCAACTGTCAAAAATCTGCCGGACACTTATATATATATATATATATATATATATATATATATATATATATATATATATATATAAGAGTGCGCGGCTAATTATGGAACAAATTCGATATTTCGCAAGCAATGTACTTTTGAAAAAAATCCTGAAAGAGGTCGATTTTTGTTTTTGAATGCCGATTTTTTTATGTAAAATTCTAAAGAGGTTATGTCACTGGTTTTAACGTAGTGACGTATTCGGTAATTTTTTTTAAATTGAAATAGATGTCTTGTGATACTTCATCTGAGAAGTCTTTCCATACTGCATTCAATGATAATAAATAATTTGATTTGTTTGTACCGGGTGAACAAAAATTAATATTTTATTTCAGTAAGAGAATAACTTTATATCCAACAGAATACATTTAAAATAAAATAATAATTTTTATTCACCCAGTATGAACAAATCAAATTATTTATTTCGCTGAATGCAGTATTGAAAGACCTTTCAGGTGAAGTATCACAAGACATCTATTTCAATTCAAAAAAATTATTGATTACGTCATCACGTCAAAACCAGTGATATAACTTTAAGAATATACATAAAAAAATCGGCATTTAAAAACAAAAATCGACAAGTGTATTGCTTGCGAAATATCGAATTTGTTTCATAATTAAGCCGCACACTGTATTTTTCACTATGAAATAAAATTTGTTTTATCTGGAACCGATAAAAAAAAAATAACTGGATCCGAACACGATCCACTCTCCAAAATATCCATCACTTGTGTGTGATATAACTATTGAGAATTTCGTTTCTTGGCAATTTAACGAAAAGAACTGCCTCTAGTCACTAAATTAACAAACAAGGTTAAAATAATTTAATTTATTTTAAAGAAAAGTACAGTTGTTAAAAACACAATTATTATATACACATTGATTTTCAGATCTTGGTCTAGTTACATAACTCCTCATTGGACGTTTTTCACGATTTCGTATTTTCGTTCCTTACTAAACAGCGTAAATTGCTACCAAATTGATGTAGTTGAATTCACAGTATACTGCGGTACATTGTTGTGGATCTTTTTCAATTCTGCACTTGAAGATTGTGCAAATCGAGACATTGAATGGTTTTCTGACAATTCTTGCGAAAGAGTTGTTTAAGATTTGGTTTTCATGTCGGGGTAACTAAGGACCGCACCGTCATCAGTGCTCTGCTAAACCTACTAGAATCATGTCAGGGCAAACTTTTACTGCTGTGATAGTGACAAAACAAACGCGGCTTATCGGATTTTTGGCGAATGCATTAAATTGTCAGTATAAAACTCTTTACCACTATAAAACTAATCTGATTGGTTCTCTGTATGAAATTTCGGCCATTTGATTGGTTCAAAAACGACGAGGAAAATAGTTGTCAATATTTATCTCGTTCTAGAAAAGTGCCCGCAATGAAAACTCATCATTGCCATTTTCTGTCGTACTCTGATTTTCTCGTAAGTTATTATCGGAGTTCTCTCCATTCGAACTGTCCTGTTTCAGTTACAGGAAATATAACTTCATCATTATCTTCGTCACTCAAAGTTTCACCCAGAAATGACTCATCAGGCGCTGGATGAGCTATATCATCATCATCGGATAATTCATCATACCAACGTAACAACTTTTCCCGTTTATCCGTTACATATGTGATCTGTAAAGAATAGGTATATGTACACCTTCATACCTACCTATAAAAATACCTAGCCATAAAAAAACCTTCTAACATTTACGCGCCAAACCCGAAGGTATTTGCCAAAACAACATAGATGCGTTTGATATTACACCTGAACCATATACCATACCAATTCGACGTCTACACAAGTCGTGTTAAAAACCCATCTTTTCTTAAAAATCATAATTTTTGTGAATCATAAGGTTTGAACAAAAAACTTTGGATTACCTGGTAAACAATGCATTTGTTTATAACAATTATTTGAACAATGGGAGTACAAAATTAAAAAAAAAACATTTTCATGTAGCTTTTGACAATAAAAAAACAAAACAATCGGCATAAAAAAATACTTTTTCAATGCTTTATTTATGTTTTTCATTTTTCATTGTTTAAAAAATAAAAAAATTACATTTTTTATTTTTTAACGGGGATCGTTTTTTAAGCCTTTGAAGAATATCACCAAAAAAAGTTCTGATTTTAACAATTATCAGGGTTTTTATGTTAATGTTCAACTTATTATGCATTTTCAATCGATAAAAGCATAACTAATAGAAAAATAGCGTAAATATTTTTTGCCGACTGATTATTGTTTATTCATTAGAAAGTACCTGAATTTTTTTCTTTCCTTAATAATTTATATTTAATTGGTTAAACTAATTTTTTTTGTTCAAGCATCCGATCCGGGTGACGCGCGGGCCAACCAAATCACCCTTTTTCACCGGTATTTTACACCGCTCAATCAGAATTATAAGTACTGATGGGAGTTCCGGGAGGAAATTTTCCTGCTCTCTTTGGAACTTTTTTGCGAGTTTTTTATTAAATTGTTTATAACTTTTGCAATGTTTGCACTTGTTGGCCAGGCTAATAAGGAAGGTGCTAAGACTGCACAAATTCTATACTCATGAGTTAAACCTCCATCATCAACAGAACGAAGATAACTGCAATAGACACACTGAATTCTGCGAATAAATGACATAAATGCTACAGAAAAATCGGATTGTTTAAGCAAAGTTATTGTAAGTGTCGTTATTGAACACATAATATTCCTCATCTACTGAGAGGAAAGTTGAATGTGTGTGCAGAGATTCTGATTAATACAATTATTAGGCCAATAGTTATTTAGGGTGATTCGAATGGTGGGATTAATTTGGATGTGCTGCAAAATCTGATCAAACCACTCATGATGGTTGCTGTAAACACGGACCTCAATGAAGAAAGGATTCCAAATCTATTGGCAGGTGATATTTAATTCCAACAAGATGTTGCACCACCTGTTGTCGAATGGCTATTTTAACAGTTTCCATGGAAATCTATAGATGTTAGAGACACTTGAAATTATTCATATATGAAACTCAAACCACCTACTTGAATGATTTGGAAAGAAGAATCAATGACATGTAATGACCATAGATTCATTTCCATGGTGCAGAAGGAATTAAAAACTGCACTCTACCATTTGAACAGTCTTTGTGGATGAATTATTGATAAACCAGTTTACACAATAATTTGCTCACAATTAAAAATAATTACTTGACTTGAATATCTCGAGAACGCCATGATTACAAAAAAATGCATGGCTGGTTTCAGAATTGAAATACCTCCACAAATATGTATAATAAGACTACCATTCCAATTTGGAATTATAGAGGCGGGTTGATCTAGGCAGAAAGGTGAAGTTGTTCGATAGCTTGCTATGCAATTCTACGTAACGTTCAGTGTCAGCACCTTAACAGGAGCTCAAATGCGAAGATAGACTTTTGGTTTTCGGGTACGGTGAACGATTTTCAAGTATTGTGTTTATATGTAGTTGTTTTGAGATTAAATTTAACTCTCTGCTTCATGGAGTCCAATCAGTTTGTTATGATAATGTAATCTTACATTTGCTGCACAGAACTTTCGATACCTGAGTGAAGATTTCAAAAAAGTGAGGATTTATTATTTTTGTATATGTTTTTATATAATGATGAGTTGACATGGATCAAATGGGTGATAACCGTCCAGGTATGACTGAAGTGCTTACATTCAATCTGGACGTGCTCATTTCAGCGCAAACGTCAGATTTTGAATGTGCATGTGCATGCGCCCTGACTCAACGCATGCACATTGAAGTCAGTACTTGGCTTAATACAGAAAAACAGCTCGACCACTTCGTTTCCAGAAATCCCAGAAGACTATTAGCCCATATAAATGAAATGTTTTTATTCGCGATTGATCTTCCACTTGAGAAATTAATTTGAGCCCACTGAATGTTTTCAGTCCAAAATATCCGTTTTTTTGTGGATTAACATCCACTCAAATAAAACCCACAAAGCGATCTGAGTTTCATCAATCACACAATAATTCGATAGATTCTGGAACAAGAAGGGTGTATATATCATTTTTTCGGCATCTGTTTATTCGTCAGATTTTCAGATTTTACTGTACACACTATGTACAACGGCGTCTGGCATCGAATTTTTCGTTATGTTGTGAGGTGTAAAAAATTCGAGGTATTTTACGATAATAGAAAATAATGTGCTTAGAAAATTGTTCCAAGCCAAGTCCGTAGGCTAGAATAAAATCATAGAGGTCATTGTTTCGGATTATTTGAAGGGTGTGTCTACAAAGTGTGTTTCACCTTGAAGAGAAAAGTATATGAGTGACTACTTTCTTCTACAATATCAATTAAAAAAGCGTACTTATAAATCAATACATATAAATGAATAGACTGAGTAAAATATACTCATAATACTGTCCAACACAAGGGAACTGAATCGCAAAAATAAATATTTAAACGAAAATAAACTTTACGAAAAGTGACAGTGAGGATGAATTTGAGTTGAGTAAATCTTATAATTTTTTATATATTCTTGAGAGTATATTTCCTTCGGAAAAAGTGAATTCCGTGTGTTAATTGTAGTGAATTTGGCTTACTATTTCACTAGCTTTAATTTAGTTTCACTTGTTCGGTTCATTCGTTTGTTTTCAAGTTAATTTTGACCGACTTCCAGTCGTCCAATTAATTTGAAATTTGGTAGGTGTTCATAATTCCTGTGACAACGCATTATGTAATTTTTGTTAGAAAAGAAAACAAAATGGCGGCTCCAAGATGACGAACGATATTTGTAATTGTGATCCGATTTGATTGAAAATTGGTATGTAGGTGTTTTCGGGATCGGAAATTATGAAATTTTTGTCAAAATTCATATATTCAAAATGGCGGCCCCAAGATGGAGGATGAGTTTGTGATTATGGTCCAATTCGATTCAAAATTAGTATGCGAGGGTTTTTGGGGTCGGAGAATATGATTTTTTTGTCAAAATTCTCAAATTCAAGAACACAAGTTTTGTGATTATGGTCCGTTTCGATTCAAAATTGGTATGCGGCAGTTTTCGCGGTCGGAAATTGGGAATTTTTCGTAAAAATTTATGAATTCGGAATGGCGGCCCCAAGATGGAGGACGAGTTTTCTGATTATGGTCATATTTTATTCGAAATTGGTATGTGGGGTTTTTCAGGTTCGGAGATTATGATTTTTCTGTCAAAATCTATAAATTTAAGATGGCGACTTCAGGAGGGCAGACGAGTTTTGTGATTATGTTCCGATTCTATTAAAAATTGGTGTGTGGGAGTTTTTGGGGTCGGGGAACATGATTTCTTCCAGCTCAAAACTTACAGGGAAGAGACCTTGTCATAGCGATGCTCTATTAGAAATGAACAGATTAAGGCGAACCAACTACAAAGCGAAAAATAAAATAACTGATAAAAAACCTTTTCAAAGACAAGTTTTTATTCAAGCCGTGTACTAAAACGTATAAAATAAGTTTAATTCGTCACTGACAATGATTTAATTATTTTTTGTTGAATTTTTTTGTTTCAAAAGGCTTGTTGCGCGAATTGTAATGAAATTGATACTTCGACGAAGTTGTTACTTACCAACCAATCACTGTCCAATGAAATTAATTGGTACCTTCTTTCATGGACACTTCGCGCAACAAAGTTTTTGAAACCAAATAATTCAACAAAAAATAATTAAATCATTGTCAGCGATGACTTATTTTATACGTTTAAGTACACAGCTGAATAAAAGCTTGTCTGTGAAACGGTTTTTATTAGTTATTTTATTTTTATCATATTTATATTTGTCATCAAATTGAAATATATTTGTTATATATTCTTGAGTGTATATTTCTTTTCTTAGAAATTGAGAAAGTTGATTCTAAGAAATGTTTATTGATCGTAACCCCCACTTATTGACAAGACAAAAGGATGTTTCGGTCCCTAAAAATTTCGTTGGACTAACTGTTTTCTTATTTCCAAATTGAGTATAGCTCGTAATTTTCCATATATTCATGGCGAAAATAGCAGGCAGTCAAGATTATAGCCGCCCCTGGATAATTGTAAGTACGGCTCTGGATAAACATATCGTTTCCCTGCAGGAATCTTATAAGTACGCGAGATTATTCCTTCACCTAATTGCGGGAACCGTGTTGATCAGCCCCAGCTCCCAACAGCCGTAAGTATTGGAGACGAAGTTGCATCAAAAGCTATCCGCAGTAAAAAAGTTGAGAGAAACTGCATGTGTGGGAAAAGATGCGTGGATAGTTGTCTATAAAAATGTATTGGAAGCGGAGTAGGTGAAAAGTACTTGTTTTCTCCTGAAAATTCAAAAATTTTTGAACTTATTACTTTTTTTCAACATATACTTCATTCCAATATATTCAATTCAAATAAGAAATGAAGGTGGTATTGTGTTCTGACGCAGATGCTTCAATGCCGTTATTGACTATGTAGCGGCCATCGGAATATGAGATCATTTGTTCCCAGTTTTGGGTCATTTAATAACGAAACGAGGTTCGCATGCAAATTGGAATTTCTCTGCATTCAAATTGGTTCGGTCAAGCCCGAACTTATTGGACGCGTCACTAAATACAACAGTTAATCTAAATGTAGATATTATACCATACACAGGGTAATGGGATGGATGGAAGATGGGTAGAATTATGGATGAAACTTCATTTCGAGATGCAATTTCAGATTTTCGATTTTGGTAGGGTCTGAATATATTTTAACTTTTGGTATCATGTGGGACATATTCTTTATGAATCATGAACACATTTTATTGTTCTGAAATACAAAGGAATTCAGCTCAGATTCTGACTGGACAAAATTTTTCCAATAAAAATTCCGCATCTTCGTGCAAGCTTACCATCAATATCATAAATAACTTTTCTTAAGTGAACGAAAATGTCAGAATTGATTATTTTCGAGTGTAATATAACTAGTGCTATGATTACCACAGCACTCTTTGTAACCTTAAGAAAATAGAACTTCTGCTGCTCAGTCGTTCTATTTCCATCGGTGTTAACTTGTTACTATTACCGATGTATAATCATTGCACGAGTTATATTTGGTGAGAGAATATAATGAATGTTATCAGATAAAATAAACTACTCAACGTCAAACCGATAGTATAGAATCTTCATTAGAAACAGTTGACCGTAACATGTGGTGATAATGGCAATTACATCGATTTGATAGTCGCTTACTTCTATGTTATTTTTTTATCTCAGCCAATCACATCAGTAGGAAATGTACCATGTGATACGTATTATATTCACCATATAACCATATATCTATTAACTACAAATATTGATAATAGGGATAGCCTATGTGAAGCCAAAACAATTGAACCTAGATTTTCAAAATTGGGCGGTGAATGTGAATGCGCATGCGCCAAGAAATATACACGTTTTTTATCAAAGACGCGATTTTGTTCGTCCATCTCGTTCTAATAGGTTGTTATTATTTCACGTGAAAAAATGTTGGAGTATGACAAGCTCATTTCATTTGTTGCAAATTTTCATTATGGTAACATAACCACAAAATTGTGAAATTTCTTTTCACGAGTCCAACGATCTATCAACACGAAAGCAAATTAACCACAGTGGTAAAAGTGTTTATTTCGTGATTTTCTATGCGAATTTGAGTAGTTAATTCTGGATTATAACTCGTGTTCCAACTGAAGGAAAATGCCAGTTACTTGCATTGTAGTTAACTGTGGGACGGGGATAGAGTCGGGTTTTACTCGGTGTCTACAGTTCAAAATAACAAGTTTTTGACTAGTAAAAATTACTTATCGAAGAAGAGAAGAGCTTCATGGTTAGCTGCAATCAAGCGAGATGAACTTACGTATTCGAAAATCAAGTACCAGAGTCTGCAGCAGACATAAATGTGTGCACAACCATGAAAATATCCATCATTCATTCATGGATATTACTTCAAACTGTGATTTGTTCTTACGATTATTTGTATGATTTTGCCTACTTGCATATCTCTGAATTGTACATTAGGAAGTCTCATTTCAAATAAAGTTCGTATACATATAGATAATTGATATATTTTCCACTTCCAAAGGAGAGAAAACTTAAAATAAATGTTCATGTACCTACCCTCTCAGAAAAAATATTAAGACATTCTTATTGAATTATTGGAATACAAATTTTTCCTAGGATTCTGGTGGTTCAACAAATGAAGAAATATTTTGAAATACGTGTTTTTCAATCTGAACCTTTCCTTTATAGTTATTTCAGGCAATTATGGAGAGATGCGATCAAGTCTAGTGAAGGGTATTGCAATACTAAAATAAAAAAAATCTGTAAGAATTTATTAAGTCCAAATTCTTGTTACATACCAGAGATCGTAAGTATCGTGGTATTTATTGAAATTATACTATATACGAATTTTGATATGGGATATATTTTTTAAACAGTTTTTTGAAGTTGATATTGAATTAAAAGTGATTGACTGAGTCAGTAAACCAACGAATAAACAACCATTTATTTATTGACAAAAACAACTAAAAACTCATAATAAGAGGTGAAGTTGTCATATATAATAGAGATGAAAGCTAGGAATATCGAGGGAAATGTTAAACAAAATGGGAGAAATGTAATGGACATAGCCCTCAAAGAGAAGTGTTAATCGTAGACACGTGTTTCGGGCTCTCGGCCCTCATCAGTACGGTGAAGAAGTGCAAAGATGAACAACACTTGGTAGAAAAGACAAATCAACGGAGTCAACAAACAGAAGCCTGCCGCACATTTGTGGTTTCGGTTAGCAGACCCTGAATTCCGGGGCAACAACCAACGTCACCATGGAGGCAGCTATACCTGAACTGCGAAATCAATCTTAATTTTATCAAACAGTGAAATAAAGCTGTCAAAACCTTTGCTCATGTGCAATAAAGTAACTAGTGAATATACGTTTGTGGGTTATACTCAGTTTATGTGCATGAATAAAAGATAATGTTCAAAACACTGGATAAAAGTCATCAAAATACCCGAAAGAAGTGTCTGACACGAATACGCACACTTTGTTTAGTTCTGGGTGAAATATACCTGTTATTCTTTCTCTTGAGTGTTCTGGTGAATCCTGGAAGTGTTCTTCGGATATTGAAGATTGCAGCTCCACTGTGGAAGGCCACTTTTTTATTGGCAACGTCACGGATAGGACTTAGGCTGTATTCTGAAGGTGATTGGTTTTTCCATGATTTGTCCCCTGGATATGTTTTATATTGTATAATGGTTGATTTGCTTCAGTTTTTCTTGTATTTTCTCATTTATTGTTTTTCAAAATTTGGTTCGGCTTTCTTTTTCAACAAAATTTTCATCTCCTCAAAGCTTGTTATTTCTTCGCTTAGCAACCCTCACTTTTTGTTTATTTTCACAAATTTTAGGTTTTTGCTCACTTTTTGGGACACTTTTCCTTATTCTAAACTATTCTATGGATTTTATTAACAATTTACATCTCTATAGCTTATATGATATATACAGAGTTTGTTTAAATTCATATTTGACAATTTGCTGTTCTAAAAAAAATTATATTTCATTATTTTCCTTCAAAATGTTTTTGACATGTCGCTGTCATGTTTCCTTCTTATTTTATTTTACCATACAGGATGTTCCAACTTGAATATTATTTTTATCTACTTGAGATCTGAAGTTTATTCATGAATTTTGATTTCTATATTTTTTTAGGTTGTGCACATCGAATGTATTGTTCGCAACATACTTATGACAATAGAAAAACTCCTGTGCTGAACTTCTGAGATATGTGCGTTGACTAGAAAATGGTAGAAGGCTCCAGAACAGTAAAATGTATAGAAAAATTGCAGAACAAACATAGCAGGTATTTATGTTATATATAAGTATCATGTTATAACTTTTTATTCCTTTTCCATTGAACTAATATTTCTCATCATAACAATATATATATATATATATATATATATATATATATTATATATATATAATATATATATATATATATATATATATATATATATATATATATATATATATATATATATATATATATATATATATATATATAATATATATATATATATATATATATATATATATATATATATACATTTTAGGTGTGGCACTTGAGTATTTATATTGTTTAAGAAAAAAAAAGATAATGTTTGTTATGGAATTTCAGGAAAGAACTCACAATAATCGAATATTTAGTATAGAGTGAAATTTCTGGGTGGAGAAGTTCTGAAATTTCCGTTGATAAATGTTAATTATTGGAAGATTCAGACGCAAAAATATAATGCACAAATATATAGACTAAAATATAATTCTAACTGGAAAAATCAATATTTCGTGAGAATATACAAATATGATTAGTGAAAACCGACTTTTTGTAGAGTAGGTAGTCAACTCTACCTGGTAGAGAAATTCAATGACAACCGTTTCTCTTATTTTCTGCTGAATATCCGCTCCTTATGATTTTGGAAGTTGACTCTTCAAATTTGTTATTTATTCTTCGAAATATTTTTTTCAACATTGACCATTGAACTTATAAGTGAGAATTGTTAAAAATATTTTTCTTAGTTTGTGGTAAATTAATTGATTATACATGTTTTTGAGTTTCTCTATGTATTTCGAAGAATTAAGTTCTCAGTATTCAATATGTTATAGGTTATAGGGGATGTTATAGGTAATACATATTTCCCATTCACCAAGTAATTACCCAATATCAACAATATCTTGCTTGCAACAACAGATACTATACACTCTACATGAAATTACTGTTGCATTTGCATAGAACAAGAGAGTGTAGATGAGTACTTCGAGGAAAAGTGTGGAAAAACTCAGTGACAAAAGGACTGCCAACATTGAAACCAGTTACCTACTGTAGAATTGCATTTTCTCCATAGTGGTATTAGGATGGAAAAAATATGATTTTTTATTGCCAATAGGCATAACGCAGTTCGCAGTAGCGGAAAAGATATTGAAA
Organism: Gonioctena quinquepunctata; assembly: GCA_018342105.1. Classification (NCBI taxonomy): domain Eukaryota; kingdom Metazoa; phylum Arthropoda; class Insecta; order Coleoptera; family Chrysomelidae; genus Gonioctena; species Gonioctena quinquepunctata. The sequence continues at coordinate 55,572 of JAFIRS010004012.1, read as the reverse complement.
ATCATTTTCACCGACAAACGACAATAAAAAAATCTCGATCATAAACTGCAATGACAATTGAAACAAATTTGTGTCCTGTTTTGAATTATTCAAAATGTTATGTAACCTGAAAGTTTAAGGGGTTTTCTGTATCAGTTTGATTTTTCATTATTATACTAAAAACAATGATGATTCATTTATTTCATACGCATTTTTTCAGGTGATTCTCTTCGAAATGACCTTCAAATTTCTCCAAATATTTTCAGGGAACTATCACTAGTAATCTCCCTAGTGCTTGAATTGCTATCGGAAATATTTCCGAGAGCATGCTCGAATAAATATTTCCAGGTAGTAATTCAAGAACGTGAGAGATTCGGTAAGAAAATTTCACACCAAAGTAATATAAAAAATTATAACATGACATTTTCCTACAGAAAACCCAGTAGAAAACTAAAATCACCAAGTAGGCTTTGTGCCTGTCAACAGGTAAATAATGTGTCATTGACTCAGTGCAATTTCACATTTTTTGCTTTAGTTTTGTGGCATTTTTGCAGAATGTCTCGTTTTGGGAAAGAAAGTTATAAGACAAGAAGTTCAGAATAAGGCACGTGTATGGAAACAGCTCATAGAATTTTGTAACGAAAAATCTTACAAAATAGAAAATTCATCTATTGAACAGTTGGCTCACATATTGCAAGATTATGCATTTGATATGAAAAGAAGAAATGGAGCAGATTATAAGGAAAGCGTGGTTAAATTGATGTGGAATCTTACCGCCAAATAATGGCAAGAAATGATGTTCATCAAATTTCAGATTAAATTTTATCCATTTTCCGATATTGAATTTGTAGAAGCCCGATCTGCACGTAATGCTAAGCGTCGCCAACTACAAACGGATCCTTCTAAGAGAAAATTAAGGTCTGCAGCATTATCTAATGGAGATTATAATATAATTCTTGACATGTGGGACGACGACACGCCAGAAGGTCTTCAACGCAAGTTTTTCCACGTTTCTTTCCGAGAACTGGCCTGGCGAGGTGGGGAAGTATGTTCAGCTAGTGTAAAATACTTTATGAAGATAGCAAAGGAGGATTTACAGGCCGCATAGAATACAATCCAGTGTTGGCAGATAGCAAATGGTTGGTTACTAATTCTTTCAAACCTGAGGTATGTCCTGTTCGTCTCTATCAAAAACTAATCCAAAAAAGAGGCGATCATATCACAACTGACAGATTATTTTCAAATGCAAATCCAAATTGGAAGCATCCACAGTCAAAGGGGTGGTACAGAAATTGCACTGTCGGGAAAAATACAATTTCTATGTGGTTAAAATCTGCTGCCACTGAGGCCGGCATTGATACCAAGAAAGTGAAGATTACTAACCATTCAGCGAGGGCAACTGCAGTTTCCAGCTTAGCAAAAGGGGGGATCAGCGAACAGCAGTTGATAAAGATTACAGGACATAAAAATATCCAGTCGTTATACAAGCTATGAGATACATTCCCAGTACTAGTCGCAGTGTCTCATCAGGTTTAGAAATCCAACCAGGAATTGTTTAAAATAACTGTGTGTTTAACATTTATAATAATTATCAAAATAATGAAAATAATATTGATAATTAATTAATTATTTTCTATATTAGGAGGCATCTAACTTTGATTTTAATATAGTTCAATAAATACTCTCAATACCTGTTTATGTTGTTTCTTTTTTATTTTTTTTTGTAAGGTATATAGACATGTATATTTTACAAAGAATTCGTTAGATATTTATGGCACAAATGAAACGTGTTCCTTGAATTTTAGTTACATGAAATATTTTTTTTTTATGTTTTGGTTCCCACGAAAAGGGATATCCTGTGATCAGAGAACATCGTGGGAACCAAGGAAAAGAAGGTAGGAGTTGGTGTTCTTCTTAAATTTCTGGAGGTTGTATGCCTCGGGGAACACCTCCCTAGGCAATGAGTTCCAAAGCCTCGCTGTTCGTTGGATGAACGAGTCTTTGGAAAGTGATGTTCTGCAGGTCTCCAAAGTGACCACGAAGGGGTGTGATGACTGAACTTGACGGGTTAGTCTCGAAGAGACTGCCAAAGCAGGAACGATTGTTGATATTTCAGAAGAGCATCGCCCATAAAAATATCTATAAAATAGAGACAAATCGCCAACTTTTCTACGGTGTTCCAGACAAGTGAGCGAGTTTGTAAGCGAGGCATCACCGACGTGACGAATTGCCCTTTTTTGGACAGAATCCAATAGCCTCAGGATATGTTTAGGTGCCGCGCTCCAAATATGGGAACAGTATTCCAGGACAGGTCGGATCTGTGCCTTATAGATCATAAGCAGCTGGGTGGGGGTGAAATAGCTCTTGGCACGAAACAAAAAACCAAGTTTTTGGGATGCACTTTTGGCAATGGACCTCACGTGATTTTCCCAGGAAAGGTTATTGCTGATAGTAATACCAAGCATCGATATGGATGACTTCAGTGGTATGGTTACTCCTGACAAAGTTATGTTAGGCACAGTGAGATCGACTTTTCTAGAGAAAAGACATGCTTGTGTTTTGTTTGCATTGAATTCTACCAAGACATAAAGACATAAATAAGGACATAAAGACAAATTAATAGAACCTTCAGCAGTGCATTTCAATTTAAGTTTTGCTACTAAAATTTACCGAAAATATATTTTTTGCAAATATTCGTGATGATAGGGCTATTTTTTTTCTAATTTATAATAATTGTATCGAGTCTCCATATATACCCAAAGAATATGTTCCAAGGATTTTAGTAGTATGAAATAAACAGTTGATAGTCTAAAATGATGTATTCTATTAGCTATCAACCAATTACTGATAAAGCGATGTTCGGCAAGATTAGAAATTAGCAGCGTAATGATGGGCTGACTGAATCTGTCGAGTTCGTCTGACAGAAACTTATCTTGAATAATTTTGTTCTGCGAGTTTACAATAATTCACCAAAGCGGATAGCTTTGGAATTGTTAACTTGCAATGTTCCCAAAATATTTGGTAGATTTCGTATCAATGCAACCTATTACTGACAAAAAAATATGGCATTTGCTTATGGCTGAGGCTTTGCCACTTCCCGTTATTCCGTTTCTTGTAATCCCTTTTGCCGTAATCCTCTTTCCCGTTATTTCGTTTTCCGTTACATCGTTTTCCGTTATCCCGTTTCCCGTTATCCCATAATCCCATAATCCCATAATCCCGTTATCCCGTTATCTCGGTATCCCGTTATTCCGTTATCCCGTTATAGCGTTATCCCGTTACCTCGTTATTCCGTTAACCCGTTATCCATTCATCCCGTTATGCCGTTATCCTATTTTCCGTTGTTCCATCTAGCTTATGCCTGTGACTTTGGTATCCCACGGGAAGATATACTTGAAATGGGGGCTCACCTCATATTGGTTGCACTTGATTGTGGAAAAATATGGATTTATTGTTATATTTTCGGTTTTCGTCATTGTAGAGAGATAAAATAGATACCTGTTTTCAGACAAGGAATACTATATATGACATTAGACATATATGACATTAGAAAATGTCATATATAGTATTCCTTGTCTGAATTGTGAGAAAGTCTATATCGGACAAACCAAAAGAAATTTATCAGGCCGCATTACGTCTCATAAAAGTGATTGTAATCTAAACAAAAACAGCTGTGCACTTGCAGAGCATTCGATTAAACTCAACCATTTTAGCAATTTCAATAATCCTAGTATTTTGGCTAAGGAAAACAACTTGTATAAAAGAAACTTTCTAGAAATGATACATATTAACAATCAACCTAATTGTATGAATAAACGTTCCGATATTGCAAATCTCAGCGTGATATATAACTATCTACTGAATTTTGACACGAAAGGCGAAAGTGTCCCTGTACAACTTTTGAATGGCCCGCCATAGATGATCGTCGAAGGGATAAACACGTGCTCTTCCCTCATTGGTTCTAACATCATATCCATTATTCTGACCGCGTTCACGGTCCTTTCTCGACAATCCACTGCAGGGATAACCACGTGTGTATTTCAATCAAATTCGACATGAATTTGCATATTCAACATGAGATTTTCAAGTAGTCAAAGATGTTTTTTACAAACTGAATTTTAAAGATTTTATTTGTGATGTGCACCGATATTTTCCTGTTAGCAACTTCGAGTTAGTAAGTTTTTTATAGTTCATAAAAAAGAGCATTGTTACAATGTGATTTTGTTCTTTTCAGATGTCTTGATAATGAAATAAAGTATTTCGAAAGCTCGACAAATTAACAAAGAGTCTTCTTTACATGGCCATTTCCTATTGACTGCAACCTCAAAGGAAAACATAAAATTGGTTTTTTGTGTTTCCTAAACTCAGGTTTTATATATATATATATATATATATATATATATATCACAAATATTTTAGTTTATCCAGTACAACAGGGATTGCAAAATTAGAAAGAGCTTAGACTCAGTAATATGACAAAATCTGGACGATAAATTAATTTATCAGACGAAACATGGTCAACATGTTTTTGCAGCCAAGGATGATAAATAAAGGTAATCACTAAATTAAATTATTTTGACTTATAGTTGAGATAAGCAACATAATTGAAACAACTGCGATAACATTGAACAAAGAAGCAAGAATTCGAATCGAAGCCAACTTGGCAATAGTCGATCGGAGGTATGTACAATTGATACGCGACAGTCATGTTTTCGAGCACCCGCACTCCGCGTTCTTCATGAAAATGATGTCACGTGAAATGAACGGAGAATGGAAGAAAGGCATCTTACTGAAAAGAAGAGAGATGGGTTGTACGTGTGGAGAGATTCAAAGGTGATTCGGAAATGAGGTGTTTGTCATGATTCTTGAAATAGACCACTGTGTGTCACTAATTTCACTAAGATGAAATTAAGGCTGAAATGATCGGGAAGATTTATCTCTTACCGATGATATCCGTTGATTTGTGTTAGTCTATTCGTAGCATGTGTCCATGAGATATCCTACTGTTCTTTATTTTTGGAACAAAGCCATCTAATGACTGGTATACTTTTTAGTTCAGATATCGACACACCAACGTATGAGAACGTTAGTTTATTGATTGTTAATGAAATGTTCAAGGCGGAGGTGAATTGATATACAGTGTGTCGCAGCTAAAGCTTGCCACCCCCCTTTTATCCGAAATCGTAGAAAACACTGAAAATCGCTCAAACCCGTCAATTTTTTATTCGAGGGGGAACTCTTTCAACCTCCTCACCCCTAGCACCCCCTACTTCAGAATATTCAATAGGACGACCATACTTCTGATACATCATTTTGAAGGGGATTCAATCGCAAACACTACACCAATGTGTGGAAGTTTCAACGAAAAATTATTTCTGGGTTATTTGTTGGTTCCCAAATCACTGTTGGATAGTCACTGTGTCGAAAAATAGTATGCTTTCAGAAATAATAGTTTGGAAGAGCAAACGTCTTTATGAAAAAAAAAATACTTTTTCCTCTGTGTTTTTGTTCGCATTTCATTGGTTGAGCCTTGGTATATTGATATATTCAATTCAGTTCATTCAATGGTGTGAAAACTGATGCATAAGTTCAAGGAGTCAGGATCAGTGCAAAATAGAAAATATGAACGAGCAAAGTGTATGACGAATGAAGGGGTCGCTGTTGCAGTTATAGGACAAGCAGTGATGGACATTCAATCTTTGAGACAACTTGAGACTATTTCTGGAGTTTCCAAAAGCAGCAATCATCGACTTCTGAAAGAAGCAAAATTTCATCCTTGTTTTGAAAAATCATCAGGCAGTTGATTGGTGATAATCAGTACCTTTACAATGTGTACTTTTCTGATAAATCTTCTTTTGATTTAAATGGACATTTGAACAGTGATAACTGCGGATACTGGAGTGATGTAAATCCACATTGGCACAGGAAAATTCATTCACAGACATCTCAGAAATTAAATGTTTGGCCATATTGTAGGTCCACATTTTATTGATGGCAACCTCACCGGACAAGTGCCATTTCTTCAACTCTTCAGCAATTCAAGCAAAACTATTTTTTTTTCTTATTTTGGAAGCGTGTAACTTTTTGAAGAAAGGCCTAAGAGCATGAAATACCCCCTTTAATTTTCGACAAAGAATCACCCCCTGGTAACTTTCACACTTATTTGGTAACATCCTGTATATCTCCGATGTAAATGAACTCTGTAATGCGGTCCTGCTCATCTGTTTAATATGGGGAATCGGCACATAACACACGTTTGGGAATACAGTAAAAAAAAACACTATTTCCGTGATTTTCGATGTGAATAAAACAAGATTTACATCTTCCAATAATGCACTGTCAACACTAGAGATGTAAAATGGCTAAGAATTCCACTTAATTGTATAAAAATATTCACTTCAATTTTCAAATCCTGATTACAAAAAGTTTCAATTCAGGTTGTAAACATGTACTTTTTTCCACAATTCTATACCGATTAGTCGAAAGGGTTTTGTGTACACTTTTGCACAAATTCCTGATGAAACAGACTCCATATTTATAACATCAAATGGTCCCGCAAAAAAAAAATTTCCAAAACCTTGATTGTATACTTGACAAGTGATATTTGACTGTAATTAAGGAATTTCAAGTACTTTTCATTCTACAAATTCAATATTTTGTGACCCACAGATAAGTTTGAATCGCAAGTAGGTTACGACCCCCAGTAACTATATCTACTGTAAGTTCAATTTCCCAAACGACATTGCCATGTTCATATTATCAACTGCAGAGCTGTCACGAATATATTAAAAACTCGTAAAATATATGTTTCCATCTTTCAACCTCCAATTGATTGATTCATTCTAGTTGACTTCAGATAATGAATTGGTAAAAATTACTACCATTAAAACAATCTCACCTACTTTTACTTCTTCCGATAAAATAATTTTATTTTTGCCCATATTGGAAACCTAACGTTAATAAGGAGTGAAATTTACTTCCACCAAATTAGGCTTTCCAACCTATTCGAAAGATGAAATTACCTGAATTATGCATCATAAGAAGCATATCCACCAATGGAGGGTACATTTTCCACCATTATGGAGTGTGATTTTTTAACAGCGTTTATGAGTAAAATATAACTATAGCTTTTAGTTGAGTTACTTTTTGTATATTTATACAAGGATCAATGACTCGCATATTTTTTTTTTCAAGGTATGAGTGAGTTTAGGTCTATAACATCCCTTGATTTTTAATGCAAATCCCAATAATTCATCCAGCATTATTTTAGGGAATCTCACTTACTTTTCCCTTTCAGCCAGATAATTTTGAATAAACTTGAGTGAAAAGGTAATCTAACATATCCGGCAAGATTTACTTGTTTTGAGATACTATAAAACTTTTTGTTATACGAATATTTGTGTACTTTATTATGTCATTTGACCCAACATCATTAGGTACAATCAACTTCATTGTAGGCTTTGTCTATAGAATGTTTTTTTTTATTTTTCCCCTAAAAAATCGTTTTGAATTATTTTCTTTTCTGTTTGGCCTTAAGTACCTTTGGAGAGATTTGATCATAATATTCCACATATGAACCAAAATACAAGGTTTCAAAATTGTTTCAATCGAATCAAACAGATAATAAACTCGAAAACACCCAAGGATTTTAATTATATATTTTTCTTTGGAGAGTTTCCAGAACTACTTTCTAGATTCTATCTATGCAAATAAGATTATTGAAAAAAGTGAAGAATGGATGTAGGTAAGTGTTAATGTATAGTTAATAAAATCTAAAACTATTTTTCCCAGAAGTTCTCACGCCTATCACCGATCACCGATATCGAAGTTGATTCTACTAAAGTTCATTCAATTTAAAGGCAAGTAGAATCAAAACAAATGCACGCCGTTAGTGCGTGATCGATATCGGTGTGCTCAAATAAATGTACAATTCTAAAAATACAATTTTTCTGAATTACTCTCAATTTCGGTGTTGATGTACTGAAATAAGGAAAAAATGAAACGCCGGATCACGCAACTTCAACAAATTATAACACTCAACCAATCGATTAATCTATAATAAACGGAAATTAATCAAGTCAACATTCAAAACCTATATGCATATGCATTATCGTCTGTACCTGTTCTAAACTCTACTCAGAGCACCAACAGCGGCGCCACTTCCTTCAATCACGTGCGTTGCACGCTGATCACATCTCAATCATTGTTGTGGTGTTATTTTCTTTATCGTGAATGGACTATAGAGCAATTTTGTCCACTGATCTGAAGATATCTAAACTTATTAATGAGATGGACTTGAATGTCAGTGATCAAGAACCATCATTTTGAAGACTTCGAGAAGAAACTCTGCAGACTAATGGAGAGGTCATATAACTCGGGAACTCGAAACTGACCTAAAACCAACTTCTGGCAAAGGTAACCAGAAAAGCGCGGACTTCTCACTAATTCTGGCCAGTCGATTCTTTGAGAAAAATGACACATGGTACAACATGGTAGTAAAGCCGGCCAAATAGCGATTACAGAATTTTTGATATAAAGGCACACTGCGGCTGTGAATTCACTATTGGAATTGCCTCTTTTTCGGTTGTTGTTAAAAGGTGAAGCAAGGGTTAGCACCTTTAGACTATAGAACACCCAGAACAGTGGAAATGTTGGGACAGGTCCTTTGAGTATTCTGGGATTTGTGACCAGGGACGTGTTAAACATAAGATCACATCATATTTCCATAAGGCAAATCATTGAGGGTATCCATACCGGCAGAAAGTACAGCCCTGTGCTAATCAGAGCATTCGAGTAAAAAATCGCTCCCGAATTTATTGCGAATATGGAGTGTTTCTCCACGTCAAAGTGGCCTTGTATCTCCAAGGTGAAGGAAACGAACCCCCCCCCTGTACACAATCATTGGAGACAGAACCAATAATTATCCCAGTGGAAATTGACAGACCTTGTGGGAATTGCAAGCTGGCTCACAAGAAATCAGTGCTTGAAGGGATCGGTTCTCTTTCGATAGTCGATCAACTGGAAGTGCTGGGGATTCTTCTGGCCTCGCTAGATGATTTACTTGGTACAAGATTAATCTATTCAAATCAATGCTGGAACAGGCGCCAACATAACCGCCTCAAAAATACAAACAAAAGACCATTTTCCTCCGCCGCCATTGTAATATCCAGCAGTTTTGACGCAAAAAACTCCCCAATTGAGATTACCAATAGATTTGAAAATCTGTCAAACATGTCAGATACTGATATGTCGATCCTTTGAAAAATCCAGGGGCAGATTCAGCCCAAGTGTGTCCCGCAAATGTTGGCAATGAAATCGGAAAAATTGAAATTCCAAATTATACAGGTAGTACAAACAACCCCGAACCCGTGAATAACAATATTTACAACCAAATTATAGACATATATCAATTTAACGTGACAAACCAACTACCGACTGACTACACATACGATCTTGAAATCCAATAATATTAAACTTGGTAAACCGACGAAGAATGTCTTTGACGCCATTAGGATTTTCCCAGATTCCCCTGACAATCATCGTAAAATCAGTTGTATTTCTATAGACCAGAAAATATATATTCAGGGGAGTCCCAGAATTATTACTTACGAATGTATTAAAACTGAGCTGACTGAGAGGGGGTTTGCCCCCCGGAATCAGTGGCTCGAATGCATAATCCTTTGATTTTGGTTCTTTTAAATAAACAGCACAAAGGTCACTGACCTACTGAATGTTCAAGTTACAGCTGAACCACAGGGGCCCAGGGCTCCTGTGAGGCAGTGTCACAGATATCAACGGTTCAGCAACTGTCAGTAGAATTGCTGTGCCATCCCTGCTTGTGTCAAATGCAGGAAAAATCACATTTCGAAGGATTACCAAAAGCCTAGGTGTGCGAATTGTGGTGGAGAACACACTGCGAATTACCAGGGATATCCCCGATGTTCTCGCATACGGCGTAGTGTAGGTCCCGGCGCAAATTAGCATAATCTGTGATATTCTCCAGCAAATTACGGATAGTCACAGGCTGAGTGTCATATGCGGCGGCTGCCCGTGGCAAACCCCTCCTGCCAAGTGGGATGTTGTTTGTACAGTTAGCAGACAGCTTCCGAATTTCATCGAAGCAGTGAGTTGGAATTGTAACCCTCTCCTTCACAATAGACTTGAGTTTCAAGAGTTCCTTGTAGATAACAACATTGATGTTGCTTTTCTGCAAGAAACTCATTTCAATGGCGAACCTGTTAGGTTCCCTAACTACAACATGCTTAGAAATGACCGACTTGGGCCTCCGGGTGGCGGTGTTACCATTTGTTAAGCACTGTCATTCGCATGTTCAACTTGACACTTCCAATGATGATACCCTTGGTGAAGAAACAGTAGGTATTGCTTTCAATACGAGGAGTGGTTCAATGTGATCAACCAGTGCCTATAACCCTCCGAACAATGGAATACTCCCTGAGGCGCTCGATGTTCTCTTGATGGAAATAGATTAACCTGTTTTAGTCATGGGAGATCTGATCGCTGAGTACGCACAATGGAGTCTTGTCAACAATATGAATGGTAGAGGGCTGTGCCAATACAGTGAGAGGTATGAATACCAGGTGCTGGCTCCAGATGAGCAGACGCACCTTGGTCACCTCAGGCCCGACGTACTTGACATTGTTCTGGCCAGTAACATCACCTGGAACTAGGCTCTGATCACAACCAGTTGATTTTATCACTAATCCAAAGAGTTCGTCTGTGCACAAAGATGGATAGCGAGATATTCAGTTCACTTCTGGAGACAGCTTTCTGCGCTCTTAAGAAAATGGTTTCTCCACTTGAATTAGAGGGGGCATTAGCGCTCTACTCACCATTAGAAATGCTTTGGAGGATTCGTCCCGTAGGGAACCGGCTCCTGAATCATCCGAGAAAGGAATCGAGCTAAGAGAGCTTACTGAAGGAGTCTGTTCCCTGCGGACAGAATACGAGCTAAGAAACGGCGGTTAGAGACAATATTTTGGAATTTGAAAACAATAGATTTGGCATTACCAAAAATTTTGAAAACTGTGATCAACATTGAAACTCAATAGAAATTTTAAAACGAAAAGGACTGATTCCTATTCACGGTGAGGTTGGAATCAATCCAAAGCTCAAGCTTCTGCAGAGTCGATGAAAGGGCAATCCGGATTGAACGAGCATCCAGACGATGATTTGGATCGTCACCTTTTGTTTCCGACGTGCTCACTCCACCGACCTTCAGGTTCTGAGATGGTGGAGGACTCGGTTACATCGCTGAATAATAATAACAGCGCTCAGGTTATTCTGATGGATAGTAGAGCATTTTGATGAAGTGTGGCATGAGGGGCTACTCTAGAAACTGATCGATTTCCACCTGCCTCTGACACTGCTATGGTGGATCAAGTCGTTTCTCAAGGGTGGGACGCCTCAGATCAAGGCCGACAATTCTCTCTTGGACACGAGATGAATTGGAGCTGGCGTTCTCCATGAGACAGAGCTGTCTCCCTTATCAAAAGCCCTATACACATTCGATATTCCAAGAAGTGAACAACTCCGTTCGCTGGCGATACGGCTTTGCTTTCCTCTCCGGCCGATCACTCGATGGGTGTAGTTTATTTGCAAAATGCATTAAACAATCTCCAGCAGTGGTACCTGAAGTGGAAGATAAAGCTGAATCCTGACAAAGCGCAGGAGTTTTCATTGGGTCGGAATAAAACAACCTGGAGAGAAAAGTGTATGTCTCTGGAAGGGAGATGGAATGGTCAGAGCAGGTCAAGTATCTTGGAGCAACGGTGGATTGCCGGCTCACCTGAAGGCTACATGTCAAGATTGTCAGGAACAAACTTGTTGGGCAATTCTGTACGTATATATAAAATGATGTTCAGGCCTGTTGTTTTGAATGCCTCAGCGGCCTGGGGTCAAACCTGCAGTACTAGCATTTTCGTCCTGGAACTTGGGCGAATGGAAGTTCTGCAGATGATAACGTACGCTACGTGGTACGTGTGAAACGGATGCAATCGAAGACCTCAATCTGCCTTCAATCAGAAAAATCACTAGAGATCGCAATCAGAACCTATTTTATTGGACAATTATCCACAAAAACCCTCTAGTGAGTGAGGCCACTGATTATAACAAAGACTACCCCTCGCGCTTTGACCGTACGAGGCGCTCTCTTAAGTGGCTACTTACCAATCCATACAGGGTAGTGAAAGCTGCATCCTTTATAGAAATTATTATTTTTTTAAAATTTCTCTAGTCCTTATTCATTGAAAATTCGTGAATGGATGTTGCCCATTTATTCAAGTTCAAAGAGTGAGAGCCTTCTTATCGCACTCGACTCTAGTAACAGTGATAGAAGACCTCGTTTATACCGGTCGAAACTGAATGGAATAACATAGAATTCAACACCTTGCTACAGGGACAAATCTGGTATATACACCACAAAAGTAGCTTCAACTACTCAATGGGCATCCAGGCAAAATACTACGCAATCCATCAATGTGCGAAGGAAATAATAGGAGTGCTATGGAAGGGAAGCATTCTGTCAGTTAGGCGGCACTGGGAAGCCATGAAGTGACATCCAATTGGTTTGGAGATAAGTTAAAACACTGACAGATCGGAACCACGTCAAGCTAATCCAGGTGTCAGGATATTAAAGAATATCAGCTGATGAACTTGCTTATAGAGGGTCGAAAAACGATCCAGTTCCCGGACCGAAAGCGGCATCAAAGCCGTACTAGACTCTGTAGAAGACTGGATCACGAACACCACGGAAACGAGAAAGATTACTGGACGGTGTTACGAAAGTACAGCAGACCTATTACAGGGACAAATGATAATTATTACAGGGCTCATTTCTGGTCATGCGCCAGTAGAAGGACACATGAAAAAATGGTGACCTGACATGTAGATCATGCGCTGATGGACCAGAAACAGTGTCACATACACTGTGCATTCGCGGAGTTTTGAATTGAAAAAGCAAGACAGTTTTTGGGCTAACCAATCGGCGAACCAAAACTATACAGTTCACATCTTATAACACACAAAAATACTGAAGTCGTACTGTAAGAGAAAATTACAGTTGAGATATAATGAGACCAACAGGTCAGCGGAGTCAACGAGGTTGGACTTTTTGTTTGGTAAACCTGAGGGATTTCTCAAACTATCATAAGAGAAAAACATGATTATTTTTCTTCAAAGTAATTCAAAATAAATATTAACACCCGCACAATAAATACTTCCTATATAAAAGTTCTGGCAAGTGAAGTTTGACTGAAGATCTCATCCGATATTGTTATGGAAATTGTATACTTTCATATTTGAGGTTACATTACGTAAGGAGAATAATGAATTGAAATTGAGTTCTCTTGGAATTATTCCACTCCCATGAGAAATGAATTAAATATTCATAATACTTGGTACTTTTCGATATTGTGAGGCTGTTCATAGTTTTCGAGAACATATTGTTCATGAATCAACTGCCCAATTGTATTTTAATTTTGCTGATTATTGCTGCATCATGAGGCTTGCATAAGGTATTCATTTCAATTTGAACCAAATTTGATATGTTTACTGAAAAATGATTTTCGAAGACTGCGCTATCGAGAACGACTGCAAAAACTAGTTCATAATCTATTGCTCACAAATGATCAATTTAAATTTTCCCATGAATGTAATGACTACATGGATGGGATATCAAATGTAGGTAGAACAATTTGAAAAATAATATATTCACATCCTGGACTATTCAAGGCATCACCAAAACTATGAAGAATTTTTTTGCTATTAATTATTAGGACCAGTGTTGATCAAATTGTGCAAAAAGGCCCCACATAGTCATTTATCCAGACAGTGACCAGTGAACAACATTTTTGCAATAAAAACAACTGGACTGGAAAATTAAATTTCGTAAATGTTCCACGCACATTAGTTTTTGTTCCTGTTTACTGTTTAGTGTGTATTGTCGCCATTTACGTTTAGTTTGATGCTCCTAATTCCAAATTGTATCAAGGGAGGCACCCACGCTACAGATAGAAGGCCAGTTACGGCTTATACAGGGTGACAATGAGCTTACCCCGAAGAAATAGTAGAGTTGAAGAAGCCATTAGCTGGCTTATAATTTTTTCCGCATGTTAGGTAGATTTTATAGAAATACTAACTATTGAGGGAAAACATCACCCCTTTCGAAATCTATCTATATATATATATATATATATATATATATATATATATATATATATATATATCTATATATATACATATAAAGGAAGAGGAGAGGTAGTCTTTTGCTGACTAGTTAGGAGAAAGTCTGAGAAATTCTTTGGGACAGCAGCAAACGCAAGTGTACTCTTACATTATATTTCTAATATTTCGACAATGAATATTGTCATCATCAGGGAGCTACAAAGGTGAAAATACTATAATATAATTGATAATTATACAAATGTAACCTTTCTTACAATGTTAGTGAGAATGGTCGTTTTTCGGTAATATACAGAACGATGTAAAAGACAACATTAAAAAAAATATGTGAAAACATGGAGCAATAAATAGAGTTATATGGAACAGTATTTGTAACAAAAATTACGGGCAAATTCACTTCAAAGCCGAGAACAATTGTGGCAACAGTTTTTGGTTATATATATATATATATATATATATATATATATATATATATATATAATATATATATATATATATATATATATATATATATATATATATATATATATATATATATATATATATATATATATATATATATATATATATATATATATATATATATATATATATAAAGGTAAGATTTATTGAGAATAATACATAGATATGGAAATTAATTTAGAAATACAAAAGCGAAGTTTTAAATATAAATTAATATCAAAAAAACCCCCAACACCATCAGAATCCAGATCATCAACTTTCTCATAGAAAAAAAATGAAATATACGCATCGACTAGTGAATCTCCTCCTTTTTGGTTTCGTCGGTTAAAAAGAACACATGCGCCCTGGGAAATGAAAGAATCAATCTTGGAAAATACACGGGAGTCATCGAAGAGGTGCCAACAATTAGATTGAGGGTTTTTGCAATATGCCGTAGTGTCCATTGGAAATGCTGCCGCTATGACTAGATATGGCGTAGATATTATAAAGAGTATTCATTCCATCCTGAGCAGAATATTGGCCCAAATTCAAATTTCGTATGGAAAAATTAATCACATTGTTCAATTTACTGCCATCAGTTGAGAAACACATTTTAAATGTATAACTAAAATTTTATGAATATTAAAAGTTCGGGTTGAACAGCGTCTAGAAATTTTGTAATTTCGACTTTTCGGCTTCCATTTTGGAGCCATTTTCAAGAAATGTAGAAAATATATATATATATAAAAGTGATTGCTAAGAGTAAAAGAGGAAAGTGATTCCCAACCGAGGTCTCAATCTGCCTAATCCTAGGTTGTAGTCACTCAGGTGGGGTTCAGGATTTTGTAACTCGACATCGGGGTTTCCTCTAAGGTCTCGATCTGCCTATTTCTTTGAGGGAACCGAGGATCAGATGGTGGATGTAGTGTATTTAACCTAGGTGAATTCAGTGGAGCGGAACAATGGGCAGGGCTTGGTTTGGGAAAGTAGAGGTTTCCAAGTATTGGGTAGTCTGCGACCATCATCGCGTTTGTTGAGGCAGTTCGGGCGCTTCTCGATCTCAAGGGGTGCACGAATGACTCTCGCTTGCAGTGTTATCTCAGTGGCAATGGTCCTGGTGTGGTCAAAATCCATTCTGTGGCCTATCTCTTCATAGGGCTTGGAGAGTGCCGAAGAAGGGTCCAGGTGTCAGACACCAAGTTGATGTTTGTAAACTCGACTGGTGACTCACCTGTTAGTTTGTCGTATGTATGTCCTAGGGCATTCGGAGCATGGAATTCCGTATATTCCTTGAGACTCATTAGCTATGTTATCTTTAGGAGATCTGAGAAAGTCAGAGATTTTATTATCTGCTGTGAAAATTGTTTCAATATCGCGTTTCTCTAAGATTCTACTAATTTTGGAGAACGGGTTTGATGATGGTGGATTGATCTGCAAATTTGTATGTTATCATAACTCTTTTGAAGGAGAGCAGTTTTGAGTTTGTTCTTTTCTAACAGACCACAAGAGTCTTCGAGAATAAAATAGAGTGTTTGAACGAACCAAAAATCAAACTTCTCGTATTCATACCCAAATTCTTTGGCCAATGAAATTATTTTTAGTGCTTCATCATATAATATTCCTGCAATTCTATCAAATAACAACAAAAATAAAATAACTTATGAATGTTTACCTTATATTCAATACCTGACTCAAAAGTTGATTAAAGTTCTAAATAACAAAAATTTATAAATAGCAAAAACTAACATAAAAACAATTTCCAATCTCCATACTAAATTGAAAACACCGATTCCAAGGGAATTCCAATCAGATATTGTTTATTAAATACCATGTATTGATTGTGATAAAGTTTACATTGGTCAAACAGAACAATTATTCAAAGATAGAATCACAAGCCACAAAAGTGATATTAGGAGGTTTATAAGATCTTGTGCTCTATCCAGTCATTCTGTTGATGAGCATCATCGTTAAGATTACAATAATACAGAAATTTTAGATAAGTATCTTGTCTGAAAGACTTTTTTTTGAAATGGTACATATTAACAAAAATGAACATAACATCATCAATAAAAAAACAGACAGTGACTATTTACACTCAGGTTTATTCTTCACAAAATGAACTGAATTCAAATAATCATCCTCTTCGAATTTTTCCGGTTGTATATAATTTTTTGAAATTTTTTTAAAAGTCAATTGACACTCTATCCTTACAATTTTTCCTTCATAAAAATAGGTCTAATGACAGTCTTTGAAACTATATTTCAATATTTCCACGTTAGAAAGTATATCTTTTGATAACATTTTTCTGATATTAATTACATAAATTGTAGAGAAGTCTTAATAAAGATAATAAACATTATCGAAAGCTTGATGAAAAAACGAAGAATATTCATTGAATTGAAAATGATTTTTATTTGTGAAGCAATTCACAAATAAAAATCATTTTCCTAGATAATTCGACAATTCCCAGTCAATAAATATTTAAACATTTTTTCGGCTGTACTATAAGTTGAGGAATAGGTGGTTGTTTCAGGTTTGCGGTCTATGACTAATAAAATTTTTTTTTTTTTATTCAAAAAATTCTCAATATTTTGTAAATTTTTTTTATCAACCCCATCAGGATGAGGCTGGAAAGTGTTAGCCAGCACATTCAGACTAGGACTGCAGAATATATTAATATATTTATAAAGAAGGGGAAAAAAAACTAGAGATACAAACAAAAAACAATGGTATCTTTCTTTCCTTTTACATCGTAAAGGCAAGTAGATTTTGAATATACAGGTACAGGGTGTTTGTAACAACTCGGAAGACAATGGGAAAATATAAATTCATTCATTTGCAGGTTGTTACGAAATTGGGCATTATCAAGTTTTAAAAACGTATCTAGTAGGAAAGTATCAGATTTTGTTTTGTAAACTTAAACAGTTTTGACAGTTATTCACCTATTCTAGTTGTTAGGTATCTAAGTCATCAAAATTAATAATAATAATTAAAAAACATGGTCCATATTATGAATTCTAAGTTTGCAGATATGCATTACATGTATGGGCTTGCTGATGGTAACGCACTGGAAGCCAGGCGGTTGTATGAAGAGAAATAGAAATATTCCGGATGCACGAACATTCTCAAACATTCATAGAAGGTTGTGCGAAAAGGGATGTTTTGAACCAGACAATGGAGAATGTCACTGGGTCTGTTAAATGACTTGAAACCACATGACCGTGTAGCCTGAATGTTTAGAAATACACCTGTTTTTGTTTCATTTCAATCAAGCGAGTAGTGTTGAAGTTACGACAATTTTAGTTTCCGTTCTATTCAAATATTCCGCGCGAGCGCGCCATGCCTGCGTGACGTCATTTTACAACGCAACCTTCTCACGGTACACTCAATAATTGCTTTGCTATCGGATGTTCGACCACAATAACGTTTTTAACTCAAGTTTTTATGTGAATCAGTGTTACAATAGTGTTATAAGTATAATATTAGATATGGATGACGGTTTTGAAAAAGGATATTTCTGATAACTTGCCTGAAATAGACGGGTTAATGGTTGCCCACTATTCTTCAAATAACTCCGATTTCTTGGCCGCCGAGATGCGAGGAGTAATACTTAATAACATTTTACATTTTATCATAAATCTTTTGATCCCTTTAAGTACATATTTCTCATTACTAGTGTTTTATGAATGTACGTCATATCATATTGATACTATGAACATCTCACTCGACTGAGAAGGGAGAATGCGTAGGTATTTGTTACATGGTGGGACTTATTAAAAACAATACTGTGTTATTCTACCTACATAGTTTGGATCATGACTTACATTTTGTATTTTTTAATATATAATGTAACAAAAAATTAACATAGTGAACCTAACCTGAACATTATGTACCAGAGGTACAAAATTTTTTGAAATTTGAACCCATGAAATATTTTTTTCATAAGTAGGTTATTATCAGGATGCACGCGACTACACCTATTAAATATTATTAAGCTAAGATGAAAAACCTCTCATATCAATTTCCTCTTTAATGTGATCGTGGATGAGTACATTTTTATGTAATTTATTTTTTATATATTAGATCAACCTACGTTTATTTTATTTTAGATCGGCTAGAAACAGCTTCGGCGACGATGCTATTGAATATGCAAAAGTTAAAAGAGATATTTGTACAGTGAAATGCCGAATCACCCCAGAACATCATGATTTGCATCCATTTCTTCCGACTTTTAGGATCGAACGTAACAATAAAAAACAACTTTTCGGGTGCATTAGTAGTTTTATTCAAACACTTTGGCACAATACACAATTTTCTAGTTTCTGGATTCGACATTTTTATTAATTTCCGACGCAAACTTCATACACACAGCTCGGAAGCAGAGCACGCACTGCGACCGTTGTAAAGTGACGTCACAGCAGCCTATGACTCCGCGTCGTCGTACGCCAGCTAAACAATTAAATATCTCGGAAACTATGAGACGTATCTAAAAAATATTTTTACGGTATTTTTTCATTTTTAATAGAGTGTATTGCAAGGTGGAAATCAAAAGTTGGTGATATTCTTCATTTTCTGAAAGGAGTACAACAAACTGTGAGAACACCAGAAATTAAGGTAGCGATTTTGAATTCAATTGAGGAAGATCCCAGATTTAGTACACGAAAAATTGGGAACAATTTGAATATCTCACATATTCTTGTTTGGAAAATTCATTTCCAACGGGTTCAGGCGCTACTCCCTCGCCATTACGGATGAACTTATGCCAATGGTTTTTTCAAAAAGTGTATTAAAATCTAAAACTGAAATTTTATTCACCGAACAAGCAAATTTTTTCAGAAACGCCATCCAAAACTTTCCCAATAATCATTTTTGTTTTTCCGTTAACGTGTGGGCTGGAATATGGGTTGATTATTTAATTGAACCCTATTTTCTTCATGCGAGGTTGAATGGGCATGATTACTGGCAGTTTTTCGAAGGAGAAGTGCCAGCTTTGATGGAAGATGTTTCCATTTTAGTAAGAAATCGACTGTGGTTTATGCACGATGGGGCGCCAGCGCACTTCAGTGCGTTCAGGGTACTTTTGTGTTATCATTACACATGTATATAGATAACTTCAATTTTATAATTTTGCCGTTTAAACATTATTCTCTTGAATAAATGTTTATTTAAAGTTACATAAATTGTTTTCTCTCGTAAGTGGTCTAGCGAAATGCAGAATGAATTAAATTTTTTTAAGCGAAAACCGTACGTCAAACGAAAAAAATCAGTCGACCAGATTTGCTCAGAAAGGAATTCGAATTTCAAAAATAATTTTCTACTTTAAGAAAAAGCGGTAGAGTAGGTACCAATTTTCTCTTCAAAACCCATTAACGCCTGAAATTTTAAATTTGACTTCGAAACGTTATTAGTTGTTTTTATTGATTTCCTTGAACTCAATGGGTATCAAAATAAGGTTTCTCAAAATAAAATAAACGAATTTTTCAAAAAATTGGATGGGTCCATATGGTCCTGCTAGGCGCTTTCCTGGTTGAATTATTTCACGAAAAAAACAATAATTCTTTGTTTTAGATGTTTTTATTCCAATATACATTGCAGAATCAAGCACTTACTACAGTAAAAATCACCATATATCTATTAGCATTGAAAATCTTCCAAAAAACGTATGCAATGTCGAACTTGGTATTTATTACACATTGTTCTTAGTTTTTCGGAACAATTTGAGGCAGCACATCGCTTTCTCATGCCCTCTGGGACTGGAATTACGCAATAATCAAGCCTATCCTGTCTCATGTTAGCAGACACACGTAGCCTTCCACCCACAGGAGTAGATGGTCCACCACCCTGACTCGGAGGATTCTTGATTCCAGTTAGATATTATTGAAATTGTAATAAATAAATTAAGTGAATCAGGATCTGGGCTCCATATGGAATCTGTCACTTCACCTCCATTGTCTGAAGCTTATGGTATATTTCGTGCACCTTGAAGTGTGATTCTTCTGAAATAACAAAAATCTAAATTTATTTTAGCTTAGCGCCTAACATTTACACACCGATATAAACAAAAGTTAAACTTTTATAGTAACTTCGAAAAGTAATCTCAAAAATATATACTTTTTAGCAAGTTTTAACAACAATTATAATTGGGTGATAATTCCTAGAATATTTCGAAATCTACTTACCGTAATTGAAACCCGCAATTTTCATCCATTGCACAATTGCACTAAAAACAAACTCCTGTCACAACCAGCTGAATCTCAAAATACGCATAAACACTGCTTCGGGTGTACTCTTTAGTACCTTATCTAACATGATAACGCAATCTGTATTGATACATATTGTTCTTGTCCATGCCTGTACCTTATAATTAGGAAGGGGTTAGGTGGGTCCATATGGGCCCGGTGGCGCTAATGGGTTTTAAAATGAATCATTGCAAATCCCGCACGAACGCTACTGGCAGGAATAAAAAATCATCTTGTACAGCAGAAAATGCATTTTGATGTATGGAAGATGCGTACTACGTTTCACAAGAATATCTCGTGTCATACCAAAGTTATCATACAAAAAAGATTTTATTGTTAAAACTTTAGCACCCTGTAGTGCAAAAGTTAAGACCTTAAGGACCTATGTTCATATGAAGTTTTTTAAAATGAACCAGAATAACCTCCTCAAATATTAGCATGTTATTAAAAAACACCCTGTATATATGGAAGTCAATATGAATATATGGGTGTGAGTCCTTCATTTCAATACTATCCTGCTTACAGCCTTTTTCTTCTTTTCTCGGTTTTTGTTAATGTATTGAAGAATAAGTTATTTTCATTGCTGGGATCAATAAATCATGGCTCAGGTAATCACAATGATTTATATAATTCAACAACTGCACTATATTTTTGAATCTGAATGAGTATTCCATCTATCCATCTGCAAGAGTTCTGTTACTGGCTGAATAAATGTACTTACTTTAGGGACACTCTGTATACGTGCATATGCATTTTTTTTCAATTACCTATTTTTATTTTTATTCTTTTTTTTATTATGGCGATTTTTTTTTTAATATTACGACATTGCTCTCAGTCTGGTACATTTACCGATAGATAGATGCATAACGCATTCATTCATTCTCTTGTTCTATTATGTTAACCAGTTCCTCACAAATGGGCCTGTTTTCACTTATATCATGAGGGATGAATCGGAAATAGAAAGGTTAATTGGAAAATAATACATTATTTTGTGTCGCCAGTGTCATCTCCTGATTTCCCTAAGAACTTTGCCCCAGTCTAGTTCTAGACGATCTAGCAGAGAATATGCCTTCGTGATAATTTTGTTTGGAACGAAATCGACCTCTCACGTAACGGACGTAAAGGTGATTTTAACTTCAACGATTGAAGTCCAAGTCGCATTTTCAAAGGTGTTACAGAAAGGGTCCTAAATCGGAACTTGTATTGTCCCATAGATTTATAAGGTAATTAGTTAGGTGACTTATAGGCAATCAAGTCGGGCGTAAGGTGTATCAGGAAGTAGATATATCGAAGGTGAAACTCTAAACAAACCTTCTTAGCCTCTGTTCAAAGAGATAAGGTGATCGATGAAGATTGTAGAGTTAATTTAGGTAAGTAGGTTCAATTTCCGCAGCTAATATAGTACGAAACGGGAGAATCTTTGAGAACTCATTTATTTTCGGTTGTTTCCGTGGGTAATTTCAAAATGACTACCACAAAAATATTTTGATTTCAAGTGTTTGTATGACACAATACCAAATTGGACCACTCTCTTGATTTTGCTGTACAGTTGCAATGCTGCATATCACGAATAGACAATTTTAAGGTTAGATTTAAAAAAAATTACTGTTCAAGAAAAAAAATTGCAATAAATGACAACATGTTTAAACTATCCGTACCTCAAGGTAAGCTGAATGAAAAAAAAAACATTAAGTTGAGATGGAATTATCAGAAGAAAAATTCTACATTTTTAACCCCCATTTTACGGAAGATTTGATAAAAATGAGACTTCAAAAAATGTTAGTAGATCTTTGCCGATTATGCTCTCGAGAACCCGAAAAAATTACCTTCATTCCTATATATATATATATATATATATATATATATATATATATATATATATATATATATATATATATATATATATATATATATATATATATATATATATATATATATATATATATATATATATATATATATATATATATATATATATATATATATATATATATATATATACAGTGTGACCCATTCAAAATGGAACCACCCCTGTAAAATGCGCATTTTCAGTCATTCTCAAAAAACATTTTTTGAAAATTAAGCATCAAAAACTGTATCTCGACAAAAATTTTCATAACTTTAGTTTCATTTCCAAAGCACTCTATGGTTTTTTTCTTCGTTAAAAACGGTAAAAGTTTATTAGGCAATTTTTGTTCAAGACCCGGTATTCCGAGACTCCTAGGAAACCGTATCAGTTTCCTGGGAGCTAAGTTCCTGATATATGATGGCCTTAATGAAACCTCTTCGAGGGACTTTTGCAAAACAGCGTTTGACAAAGTAGGTGTTCTACAGCTCCAGCGAATTCCTCGCATAGTTCACTGTCTGATCTATCCAATTTTTTTTAGGTGATACCTCAGAAGAGCAGGTGCAGTGTCTTTGCCTTGAAACCTTATTTCAGTGGGTTTCAATTTGGTCCAAATGGAACCACCCCTGTAAAATGCGCATTTTCAGTCATTCTCAAAAAACATTTTTTGAAAATTAAGCATCAAAAACTGTATCTCGACAAAAAATTTCATAACTTTAGTTTCATTTCCAAAGCACGCTATGGTTTTTTTCTTCGTTATAAACGGTAAAAGTTTATTAGGCAATTTTTGTTTTGAAATTTGACTACATCACTGGATTCGTACTCGTTATAAATGAAAACCATGGAAATTTCATGAAAAAATATTGGTTAACAACGAAGTTTCAACAACTTAAATTTTGGAAACAAAGTATTTGATATTAATTTTCATGTAGATTATAGAGATATTTAAAATCTGACAACACTGCCGATACAAAGTAGAACACCAGTGAATTTGTACAGCCAAAATCCGAAGTCAATAGCTCATTCCGTTCTACAGTTATAACTCCTGAAAGTATGGTAATGTGAGCGATTTCTGGTGGAAGCGATTTTGTAATAAAAATCTAACTACTGGATTTGTGAATTATATTCCCTTAAAATCATTTATTCAAGTTTAGGTTATAAGTGTATTCAAAAATAACAAAAAATTAAAAATTCATTTTCAAGTTTTGCAGTTTTCAATAGCCGATAAAAACAAAATGAACCAAATCAAGTTTTAAAGTATCAAAATTATTTATTCAATAATAAAACAGAAAGCAGGACAAAAAAATGTTCCTTTTTTATTCTGCAAAACTCAACTGAAACGAGCTTTTAGAGAAGGTATCAATAATTTGAGGAAATCTGAACTAATACATTGGGCATACGTATTGTACTAAATCAATAGTAGGCTGCGATTTAGTACACCACAAATCGCTCACATTACCATACTTTCAGTAGTTATAACTGTTGAACGGAATGAGCTATTGACTTCGGATTTTCGTTGTACAAATTCACGTGTGCTCTACTTTGTATCGGCAGTGTTGCCAGATTTCAAATAGGTCTGCAATCTAAATAAAAATTATAATCGAATACTTTGTTTCCAAAATTTAAGTTGTTATAACTTCGTTGTTAACCAATATTTTTTTATGAAATTTTGATGGCTTTCATTTATAACGATTGCGAATCCAGTGCTGTAGTCAAATTTGGAAAAAAACATGCCTAGTAAACTTATGCCGTTTTTGACAAAGAAACAAACCATAGAGTGCCTTGGAAATGAAACTAAAGTTATGAAAATTTGTGTCAAGATATAGTTTTTGATGCACAATATTAAAAAAATTTTTTTTTGAGATTGACTGAAATATGCGCATTCTACAGGGGTGGTTCCATTTTAAATAGGTCACACTGTATATATATATATATATATATTTCTTGACGTGAAAATAGGGCCTATCTTTCAAGCAAATTGAGTTCAAAGATGGGCCAAATCGGTTTTGTAGTTTCGAAAGTTTTGAAACATTGAAAAAAATTATTAATTTTTCATTTATTTTGCTACCGATATTGGCAACCAATAGGTTGTTAATGCTCCATTAGCTGCCCGACTTTCATTCGAAATGTTTTCCAAGATATACATACAAGTAGAAAATCGTCAGAAACCAAAAAAAATTCAATGAATTGATATTTATCAACGAACTAGTAGACATCGTAGCCAAGTTGTTTTCTTCGAGAGATATTTTCTTCGGTGCTGGCGATGTCGAAATACATTTGCTCGCGAACGATCGACGATGCCACTTTTTAGTGAATTTTTTCTCCTCATTCAATCTCAGGCAATTGGACGATATTTCGGATCACTCCACATTCTCAATCTCTATTACATATTTTGTTCATTTATGATGGAGAACAAGTCTCATCAGTCGATTTGTTTGACATCTGGGGCATATCACGGTAAGTTGATACTTTCCAGAGGGTACATTTCTTCTCGTGATTTTCGCAGCTTTGATTATAACCTCTCAAGTTCTGGAGTTTGACCAATCAACTGCGACGATATATATCTGTTTGATAATGCTATTGAGATGATCTCATTTTTTATTATTAAAATAATTCACCTTTTTGAAAATCCTGCACCTCTTCAAATTCAGAAGAGTGAGCAAACGTCCGGCCCCTTGGCCAAACTCACAATATCAAAGAAATGAATTCTCTCAGAGGCCGAGCCCTGAAAAAAAAATAAGAAATCACTTCATGTTTTGGATTGGAACGGTTATAGGGAACTTAGAAATTACACAACTGGTGCAATTCGTCTGGAACAGAAAGTTCATCACGATTTTGTTCTTACCAATAAAGATTCAAAAACCACATGGAATACTTCGAGATCTCTCCAGAAATCCCAAGCGATCTGAAAAATGTAAATTGCATAAATGAACATTTCAATTCAGTCTCCCAACCTGATGAATCTTCCAGGCAAGTCTCACTACCGAACCATTACCGAAACCCGCAAGAATCAGAAAATAGTTTTATTTCACCAAAGTCACACCCTTGCTGCTGAGGGTATTGTGTTAATTTTCCCACAGTAGACACGCCAACTGTTTCTTTGAGATTGCCGTATAACTTTTTGTTTTCCCAGTGGAGTGGTACTTTCGTTTTTATTGCTTTGTTTAGGATCTTTTTGGTTAACCTGCGGTAGTTCTCGATTTCCGAATTCCACCAGAGTGTTCTTGCCTTCTCTGTCCTCTCTTCGAAGGGGTACTTTACTGTGGTATCTATCTTGGCTCCATTCCCGTACGAGTTCACCTTTTAGTTCCTTTCAAAAAAAGTCCTATTTGGTGGCCCGTGGATGACTGTATACTTTTTTTTGTAGGTTTATGTCTATCTATCTCAAACAGAATGTGCCAATGATCTGATAGGCATTAATCTTGTGACACCTTCCATGACTGAACTCCATTAAGTAAGTAACGAGTACATAGTGTGATTTTCTCATTGGTGTAAAGTACGTTGGTACCGAGCCCTCATTTATTATTTCGAGATTGATAGTGCCGAGCAGGGTATTACCCTTGGGATCAGTGTCCATGTTACCCCACAGTGTGTGTAATGGGTGTTTTGTCACATCCTATGAGTAGGCTCAGCCTGGACTCCTCGCAGTATCGCACTAGCATTTCGACCTCTTGGGGTGGAGCTGCTTTCTCGTACGGGAACTACGCAGAACAGACTATCAACTTCCGAATGCTGCCATCTGTGTGCACGGACATCACAGCCTCCACGTCAGAGGCAGCTTTCGATGTTTCTGTGGTGCGGCGAGCTGGATTGGTTGTCCTGTTACCTCCGGTTTGGGTTCCAGAGATTTCCCTGGATATCCATTTTTGCGCCTTTGGTCCTTCGAGGATGGCCACAGTCGCTTGTGAGGTACTTCTGTATCCAACCCTGTTACCAGTAGGAGGACATGCGTATCTTATTTCCTGTCCCAGGTTCTCCAAGGAGAGTATGAGAGGCCTGGATTCTGCCATTCCATTCTTCTGATGATGTCCGGGTTCGGCATAAATATTTTTCTGGTGGGTCCATATTATGGCTCGGCGAAGCCTTAGCCGAAAGAAGTATCAACTTGATGTTGAAGATACAATACGATCACTTATGTGTGTATCATATTTTTTACCAAGACTATTTTTATCAGCCGAAAGAAGTATTCACTTGATGTTGAAGATCTAATAGGTTTACTGCTGTATGTATCATATTCCTCATCAAGATACTGAACAGTCTGTGACTGAGTTGTCTATTTGACTATGTTTCAATATCAAATAATAGAAAACTGAGTTTCAGAATAAAATTCAGAGTGACGATAGCTTGAAAATTGTTTTTAAATTCGTTGAAACGGAGTGGCCTAAAAAAAAGTTGTCAAGTGATTCAGAACACTATAAAAAGTTATGAAATTACAATATAAACTAATTTTTGTAATTGATAACTTTTTATTAGCACTTGTTTGAGGCATATAATTCATCATTTTGTTAAAAATGTGCGAGAGCACCAAGTATCTTTCATTAACTAGAGATGAATGGAGAAAAAGTTGTAAAATATAGAAGAAGTATTCCGAAAGGTAGGCCGAAGAGCCGTTGTCCAACCAGAAGTTGCTTACAGACCCTGGGAAAGAGTTTCTGGGGATTTACTTTTGTTTTCAGCAAATACTTAGAAATGTTTAAATTGAACAGAGGTAACCGGTCATTTGAGAGTATTATACATAATTTTCTGCATGTGTCGGAACGATTACGGTCATGGCACGGTCAGGTTTAGTGAGAAGAGTGCTTTAGGGAGGAATTCAATCGGCGTTACTTGGTTATTGAAATTGAACAATTATGTCTGTTGGTCTTTCTCCAACTCAAATATTAGCTGAAATAAATCACCTATACATTGAACTATGTTCAGTAGATATGGAGGGATCATGTTTTTCTCATAGGAATGTAGTAAAATATCTTCCACAATTGAATGGAGATGAAAAAGTAGCAATCAGAAATAATGTTCATCGAGTATCAGGGAACTTTATAAATACGAATAAACATCTTCGCTTTTATCCAGTTGATGGAAAATCATATAGAAAAACTGTTATTGATAGTGATTTTCTTTGAAGGAGGCGGAAATCCTTCATGGACATTTTGTGTGGGGGGTCACTGTGTCGGATAACATTTCATTTTGATTTCAAAACATATTGAGCCTGATGAACTTGAAACAGTTCGCATGTAAGCAAATGGGCAATATAAGAAGGTTAGTGATGAAATTAAGAATTAGGTGCAAATGTAGATGACAAATTTGGAAGGGAAGGTGAAAGTGAAATAAACACCAGGGATGGAAAAAAAATACTGTATCTCTTTTAACATTTATTTACATCTTAATTAAGGAGTTTATGTGACCCTATAGGTAGCTGATCAGGAGTAGCCATGGTTTGAAAATAACATGTCATTATAGACACTCATTGAACAAGTTATTTTTTTGTAATTTTTCCAAAAGTTAATAAGATACTTTGTATAATTTCGATAATACCTGATTATACATAGAGTAGCTCCACCAATCGAAAATTTTACAATAATTTCGTTTCCGTAGTAACCACATCGACATCAATATACAACAATACAAAACTAACGTCAAATTTTGACGTTTATTAATAATTGTTCAAAAATTAGTCGATTCGGATATTCATATATACAAAATACTGAGCCTCATAATACAGTGAAAACAAAAAAGTACGTATGGAAACAATGTACTAAATGAATCAATTTCCATTGAAATGATAGCATCCATTTTGAAAGATTGGGCTTTCAATATGCGAAAAGGTAATGGAGAAAATTATAAAGAAAATGTGGTTAAAACGATGTGGAACGTGACGGCAAAACAAATACAAGAAAAATATATGAAGGGGTTTGATAGAGTAATTGATCCATTTTCTAGTCCCATAATTTGCAAAAG
This sequence comes from Gonioctena quinquepunctata, assembly GCA_018342105.1. Taxonomy (NCBI): domain Eukaryota; kingdom Metazoa; phylum Arthropoda; class Insecta; order Coleoptera; family Chrysomelidae; genus Gonioctena; species Gonioctena quinquepunctata. The sequence goes on along the minus strand of JAFIRS010004012.1, from coordinate 26,913 downwards.
GAAACTGGGAATGATGGTACTCCAACTGGTAGAATACAATAATCCTATTTTTACCAAACCACACAGGGAGGAGCCAAAACCGTGTACTATAATAAATGGCTTGTACGCAACCATAATGAAGTGAGTCGTTGTCCAGTGAGACTTCTAAACTAATGATAAAAGGAAGCGAAAACATCAATATTAAAACAGATAGGTTATTTCTGATAGTGAATCCTAACTGGAGAAAACGAAAAACCTTCGGCTGGTACAATAATATGCCAATTGGAGTGCATGAAATTAGTAAATTGACCAAAAAGTCTGCAGAATTGGCAAATTTGAATATGACAAACAAAACATTTTCAAATCTTTCTCACCGAGCCACTGCTGTTTCACAATTGGCAAAAGCAGGTGTATCGGAACAAAAACTTATTAAAATAACAGGACATGGTAATAGCAATTCTATCAAACCCTACCTACAGTTAGATGAACAACATCACCAGAACATAATAAATAAGATGAGATCCAATTTTGAAAACGCTACAGGTTCAAGTAATAACACCTTCGGTATTTCCAGCACTTCAATGAGCAGTAGCCACGTTTCCAGCGCAGAAAATAACTCAGTTAAAAAAACGTAGTATATAATAATTGTAATTTTCATTGAACCAATTTGTATTTAAATTAATAAATTGTTTATATTTACTTAATTTATTCAAAAAATAATCGTAACAAATACAATACGTACTTCAAAATGAATACGGTTATACTATACAACTCAAACTTCCTGCATAATTACAAATCGAGTCAGTTTGACAGATTAATCGTCGAATATATGAACGTATGGATGATATAACTCCTCTGATAAATAATGAGTTCATACTTCTGTACAAGAAGAAGTATATTCAGTAAATTAATAAATATCCAAACTTTCAAAGGGCATCATTCAGAGGGCAGCATTATGCATGTAAATGCTAAGTCTCCATAGTGGGATCAATATTCCATGAGTCATACACAAGCTCAGACACACAACTATTACTACATTTCTGCAGTCTACTCCCTAAAGTAGGTACCATTTGAACCAGCCTGTACTGTAAATGTACAAAAAATATCGGAATTTTGTGGTCTCGAAAATGACCCCATAATTCTAGATCAGCCCACAATCTGGTGATTAGGTAACAAACATTCAATAATTTTATAAGTTTTGCTGATACCTTTAAGATCATTTTATGTAATTTTTCGAATGTCTTCAGTGTATGAATTAGCTTTCTCCTCCATTTGAAACACCAATAGCAGAGATAACAAGTTTTTTGTGGCCCGATTTGCCGCCATACAATACTTATTTTGAAACAATATTATGAAATAGTTAATGGAAAGGAGGGGAGTTGTATGCACTTTTAGATTTGGTTTCAATAAATATCGAATCTAAAAATCGTATATTTATTGGTTGAGGCTAGGAAGCCTTTGGGCTATAGTGCATAAAAATAAATAAAATCACAAGCTATTCTCTAACGTTTTCGATCATCAGGAGAATTTTGTCAGAATTTTACAGAAAGTACAGCTTATCGAAGAACAGAATTTTGTGAAACATTATCAAATATGATTAACTATGTAATGAATAAACTATTCTGAAATGAAACAAACAACAACAAATCATGAGCAGCAAAAATCAGCATCAGCAGCAAAAAAAAGATTTTTGCTGCTCATGATTTGTTGTTGTTTGTTTCATTTCAGAATAGTTTATTCATTACATAGTTAATCATATTTGATAATGTTTCACAAAATTCTGTTCTTCGATAAGCTGTACTTTCTGTAAAATTCTGACAAAATTCTCCTGATGATGATCTGATGATCGAAAACGTTAGAGAATAGCTTGTGATTTTATTTATTTTCATGCACTATAGCCCAAAGGCTTTCTAGCCTCAACCAATAAATATACGATTTTTAGATTCGATATTTATTGAAACCAAATATTATGAAATAGTTAGCCCCGAAATACTTGGAAGTTCCGAACTTCACAACTATCGCAAATTCAAATTCTGAATATTTTAGAAACCGGGATTTGATATAATGAATGCCATGTCATTTCAGTTCTTTCTGATCCTGAATGTAGGACATCACTGGAACAGAGGATTGTTATAAGATACAGTGTCTTGTATCTATTAGAATAATCGAAAAAAAGCTACATTAATAACCACCAATAAACTCAATCCTGAAAAAACACAGGAGTGCATTACTGATTCGCCGAGGTTCCATATCCCAATCGAAACACCGTGTGTGACAGCATCCCATCGTGTACATAAAGAAGAAGAAGAGGGGCACAAGAGAGCGAAAACTCTTGAAGCTCAGCTCTCTCGTCATGTTCAGACAATTGAAGAGTTCTCGGCCCTTCTGGATGAAGTGCGTTCTAATGAGCAACGCTCCAGGCCAGCTTGCTGCGATGCACCGACCTCACCGTAATCACAATAAAAACAATATCATTACGACCATCGAGAATCGACCCTTCCCGCCCCGCGCCATCGTCGCTGCCGCCTTCTGTCGGTTGATTTGTTTTCGACTCGGAAAACACTTGTAATGACAAACACTCGAAGGGAAATGGAAAATTGAAAACGGAAGATGATGAGCTGCGTCAATCTGGAGGACGCAACTGCAATACACTCTTTTGAATCGAATGTTAAAAAATAAGGATATTTGCCCTTGATGCAATTAGAGTGATGGGTAACAAAAATGGTGTGAGCCGGAATGAAATTATCCGATGGTGGGCCAGTCAGAAGAGTAGAATCCATTCGATATAACATTTTGACACGGATAAAGACGGTCGTTTCCATTTGTTTACTTTCACAGAAAACAACGAATATATCATTCATCAAAGAATGTCGCACAACATCGGTTTGAGATTACATTCGAACTCGATGGTGGAATGGAAAAAATAGAAAATGAAGTGTTTCCAATTCACACCTTTTCATGAGATAGATAAAACCTTGAAGCCTTATGAGAGGCTTGTTAGCTTCTTCCACTAATTTTGGAATATGCAACTGATGAAGTGATGACTCTTAAAAGCTATTCGCTTTTCGTGTAGAGCCTACCGGACTTTCCTTCACACTATGATTTTAAAAGAGAAAGTTGAAAGAATGAGTGAGTTGTCAATAACAAAATGTATAAAATCCAATTATTCTATTTCAATTCAGTCGAAAATATTGTGAAAAAAATTTCTATTGCTTAATTTCCACCTTCTCAGATCTTCATCAAGAATACTAAATAATTTCTGTATTTACAAAGTATATCTGTCCAATTGTTTTGAAATTCTGTTTTTTTGAAATTTTACCGTTTTATTTTTGTATTTTCATCGTGGTCAACTATTATTGGGCATATTTAAAATACAAAAGCCCATATATCATATGCATATCTGTTAGATATCGCATACTCTAGAAATGTTTCACAGATGAGTATGTATAATAAACCCAATTAATTATTTTAAATATATAGGCTGTTCTTGAAATGGTGCTCTCTTCCCACGTGGGGATATCTGATGGCGTTAATGAAACCCCTTTCGAGACACTTTTGCAAAACAGCGTTTGGCAATGACAAAGCAAGTGTTCTACAGCTTCAACGAATTTCTCGCACTGTCTGATCTATCCAATTTTTTTTAGGTGATACCTCAGAGGAGTAGGTGCAGTCCCGTCACCAGTTTCAACAAGTCTTTCTTATCCAACTCGATAAGCTGCTTTGCCTTCTTTGGCGATGGACTCACAAGCTTTTTGGCTTGTCTTTGCCCTGAAACCTTATTGCAGTGGGTTTCAATTTGGTCACCTTTCCAGCTCCGAAACTCTTTCTTGATGTGAGCTTTGGAAAGACCAAGGCAAGGTTGTGCAAGTGCTTACTCGTAGTGCATTGGAGCAATGTAAAATAGCCACAGATTCTCTTACTTATATCCAATATGTTTTCTTCTACATAGAGTATACGATCACCACGTGTCCTTTCACCCGTCTTTTTTGGTACCACACAAATATTGATATTCCTGAAAGGAAAACGAAGCCATCGTGATGGAAATTTCAACTTACCAGCTCAAGTTATTACGTGACTACTAAACACTTATCTTCAACTATACAGTGCACTATTGGCGGCGGGTGCGATGAATGTATCATTGAGTGCGGGATTGCCAGTTATCACTTTTTGATAGCAATGTTTGATGTTCAATTATTGAAAAACGGGTGACGTTAGCAAAATAGAAACTTTTTGTTCTAAATACCTTTTCTGGGCATGAATTCTTTATTTATATGCTTCTGGATACGTCCTCTGCTTGAATATAACTTATCTCTGTAGGCTTCTCAGGCAATTATTCCTTGTTACAAAAATACTTTGAACAAGTATATTATACTTCAAACGTTAGAAAGGGAAACATTCTCGATAACAAATTGAAATGAAGATGTTTCCCGAAATCTACGATGAAAAATAAGGCTGATTTTTTTTATGTATAATGAAACAACCACTTTTCCCTTTGCTAAATATTGTGAAAAACCATTATTTCAATGAAGTGATAATTAGTTTGAATTTCCATTTATTGTTTTCATCCAGTCTCGATTGAAAACTGATATAGATGATTGAAGTAAATGTCAATATTTTCCAAAAGTAGGAGTGCTCACCTATGCTATGGGTTAGTAATAAACATACAGGGTGTTATCAAATGTGAGTCATCATTTTGAACAGGCTAGAGAAATTGTCAAAATAAATGGTTTCGCCAAAAGTCGTCTATATGATTATTTTTGAATAATTGTAAACTTACGATAATAATAAATACTTTCATTTCACGGGGATTGTAGGCCAAGTGCAGCTTCAGAATATACCTTGAATAATAGTGAATTTATTACGAAGCGTTCGTCATATGGATATGTAGGAGATGTAGGAAGGTCTGTTCCAGCCAAAATAGGGTAATAAATTTCAGAAATTGTTGCATAAAAAATACTAGGCACTTGTGGGTTATATTTACGAAAACAGTGGAGCTTCCATTTTACGACAACGTGAATTTATTCCAAAGGTTGGTGGTAGGTTCTTTTCAAATTTATGATTTCCATAACATTATTGAATGTCTGACAACCCCAAGATCATCCCACATGAGATGAGTATTGTCATTTGCTTCTGAGTCATGATGAATGACCAAACGAATAATTTTCATAATATTGTTACGAAACTGGGGTCCGTGACTATTGAAATTCGTTTATTTCACTTCACTGAAGACAACACAATAATAAACTATGACAGATGATGAATCACAGTTTACAACTAAAATATTACCACGACACTCTATCTGATTCACATACCATCTTCCCTTCGCCTGTTGGCTGGCTCTTATATGGGTCAATAACGACGAGAACATTCGTAATGATCGTTCGTCGGCCTTTTTCAAATTTGCTAGTTGTTCAGTAATCATTCCTGTTTTCTTGAAATTTCTACGTCACGCGAGGTAAACATGCGGTTGCGTTATATATATATATATATATATATATATATATATATATATATATATATATATATATATAACGCAACCGCATGTATATATAAAGGGTGTAATTGTGGCATATCTGACAAATTATTGAATTAAAGAAAAGACCATCCTCAAGCGGGATTCAAACCCACGACCTCTGAATCTCTAGTCAAGCGAGCATCGAAGACATAGGTTCCGTCCGCATATTTGTGAATCGCTTTTTACACAATTTATTGTTAGTGTTAGGAAGATAGAAAAGATCTCGAATACTATTTCTACCTTCTTAACACTAACATTAAATGACAAAAAGTTATTCACAAATTAGCGGATTAGCTCAGTTGGTAGTGCATCTGACTAGAGATTCAGAGGTCGTGGGTTCGAATCCCGCTTGAGGATGGTTTTTTCTTTGATTTAATAATTTGTCTGATATGCCACAATTTTTTTTTTATTTATTTTCCACAGACCAATTTTCCACCTTATATTATATTATATATATATGTATATATATATATATATATATATATATATATATATATATATATATATATATATATATGAATGGGAAGAATATCGAGACTGGTAAACAAAATGGAAGAAATTTAATGGACATAGCCCTCAAAGACAAGTATAAACCGTAGACACGTGTTTCGGGCTCTCGGCCCTCATCAGTACGGTGAAGAAGTGCAAGGATGAACAACACTTGGTAGAAAACGACAAATCAACGGAGTCAACAAACAGAAGCCATATATATATATATATATATATATATATATATATATATATATATATATATACTAGTGGACCCGACAGACGTTGTCCTGTCCAAATTTCTATGTTCCCTAAAATGTTTTTCCCGAAAATTTTCCCGTTATCCCATTTTCCTGTTACCCCTTTTTGTCTTTACCCCGTTATCCCGTTTTCCCGTTATCCCCTTATCCTGACATCTCGTTATCCCGTTTTTTCGTTATCCCGTTATTCCCGTCATCCCGTTATCCCGTTCCCGTTATCCCGTTATCCCGTTATCCCTATCCCATTATCCCGTAATCCCGTTTTCCTCTTATGCCATTTTTTCTTCATCCCGTTATTCCGTTTCTCCCTTATCCCCTTATCATGTCATCCCGTTTTCCCATTTTCCCGTTTTTTCGTTATTCCGAAATTTGAAAAATTAAAAAATTATGTCTCAAAACACACTTATTCGAAAAACTATCGAAACATTTTATCCGGAAAAGTTGTTCAGAATGACATTTTATAGCTATTTACATGTATTAAAGGAAATCTGGGTTAAAAAAATCAAAACAAATTTTTTGCCATAAAAAAAATTTATTTCTGACAAAGAAACTCATTAGTAAAGCCAACAGTAATATTTTAAATAATATTTTGTGGAGATTAGCAAGGTATTTACATTTTATTAGGAGACAATTTGAAATTTGTTAATTTGTGATGTGTTCAGCTGCTCCATAAGAGGCCACTGAAATATGTCCAGGACATTAAAATCCCGTTACTATTTATTATTAATGAAGGACCATGTATCACACAATTTTAATTTGATTTTTTTATCAGAACAAAAACTTATTAAATTTTTGACATAACTTACAAATTTTTGTATTTTTATTTTCAAACAATTCAAAATAAAATTAGAAACTGAATTAATTATAAACCAAACAATTTCATACATACTCGAAACTTTGTAACTGTCCATTACTCGACATGTCTACCCTGACGTTCAATACATGTAGTTTAATTTCTCTGGACACATTTCGCAGCATTTGTGGTGTAATGTTATTAATACATTTTCGTATTATTTCTTCTAAATGGTCGATATTATGGAATGGCCGATGTTTATGAACCTTACTTCAAAGGTACCCCCATAAAAAGAAATCCAAGTGCGTCAAATCTGGGGATCTTGTAGGCCACGGGTTTTCTGAATATCGTCCTATCCACTTATGAGGAAAGTTAAGCCACGCTCTGACTTCAAAGGTACTATGTATTGACGCTCCGTCTTGTTGGAGAAAAATATAATTTCTTTTTTCCAGCGGTAATCCATGTAAGAAATAAAAAAACTCGTTATTTAAAAACTTTAAATAATTTCGTTAATTAAAGTTGCCCCTTAAAAAGTAGGGCCCAACGATCTGTGTATCAAATATGCCGCACCAAACATAACTTTTGAAGGAAAATTGACTTTTTGCCTCTATCCTCTAATTTGGGTTCTCATCAGCCCACCATATGCAGTTCTGGGAACTGACAGTACCGTTTGATGTAAAAGTCGCCTCATCAGCAAATAAAACTTTTGTAGAAAAATTTTGGCATTTTTCAATCATGCCTTGGAAACCAAAATGAAAAATCTAAGCGGGCGTCGAAATCTCTATCGAGTAAGATGTGGATGAATTTTGGTTTTTATGCACGGAATTTATTGTTCTTCAAAATTCTTCTAATAGATTTTTCAGATATACCAGTTTGTTCCTGCTTCTCCGATTGTGCCATCTGTGGATTTTCTGTTAGCTATAACAAAACATTAAAAGTAACTTCTTCATTAGTGACGGGCTTACTATGTGGAATTTTATAACGATTTTCTACAGTGCCTGTAGCTTTATATTTGTTTAAAATACGCAACACAGTAGATCCATGGATATTCTTATTTGGATATCTAGCATTGAATATATCTGCTGCTTCTCTGGAACTATGGAAACTCTCGGCACATATTAAGACGAGCTTAATTTTTTCTTGCAAACTTAGCTTTTTTTGGGGGATCTCTAATTTTTGTTAACGCACAATAAATGTGAAATCACTTTTATAATGAGAAAAACTATACAAGAAGGACGATAAAAATACCTGGATAAATAATAACACTAATAAATCGTTTGACAACTCTTAATAACATTATTAGTCGATCATGATGAAATCTGCGACGCACGCAACAATGATAATGTTGTAGGTATGTACGATTCCAACATTTTGCAAAAAATCAATCTATTTTTGTTCGATTTTTTCATTAAAATTTTGTAGATACAATAGCAATTTTCAATAATAAACAGAATCGGGATTATAATGTCCTGGAGTTATTTCAGTGACCTCTTATGAAGCAGCTGAACACATGGCAAAAATGTTGTATAGCAAAATATTTATTTTAATTTTTTTATCTCAGATTCCCTTCAAAACATATACGTAAGTATGAAATGTCGTTCTACACAACTTTTCCGCATAACATTTTTCGATAGTTTCTCGAATAAGGGTGTTTTGAGACATAATTTTCAATATTTTTTTAAATTTTTCGCCAAACACAAAAACTGTACAACGTCTTCTGGGGTTTATTTTGATGCAGAAGCGATTACACGTATCGATATTTGTCAAAATTTATTAATGAAAGAATTTTCCATATGCGTACTTTTTGCCGGTCACTGTATTAGTTATTGAAGTGATCATGGGATTCAGTATATATATATATATATATATATATTTTCTTCAAATTCTCGGAATAAAGGTCTGATTCAGTCAATTCATATAATTTTCCTTAACGACGTTTCGACATGGTATTTGTCATCATCAGGTTAAAACACTAAAATTAAAAATATGGAGTTTGAGACATTTAACTTAACACAATATTGAAATGTATGCACTAAAATAATTCTTGAAAAACATATGGTTCGAAATATAACATGTTATTTAACTCAATATAAATATTTGTAACATTTATGAGTATTCACTTACAAATTATTTTATTTGAGTTTTGCGTTCGCATTGAACGAAGGTTATTGTGGGAGTGTGACCTGCGTCGAAGTGATCGGGAATGGTTTGTTTATTTTTCATGCATGTTTATCCTCTTCATAAGTAGGTATATGTGTATTTTTTTTTTGTTTTCTAATATATGGGCCGGACTGTATTTTTTTTTTTTTTTTTTGGCAGCATGTAAAGATCAGTTTTCATTATGATTACTTTAAACGAAGTTGAAAGAGGTTGTTATAAATCTGGCTTAAGTTTTTGATATCATTTCTATTGTTAATGCTATTGGGGTCTTTTTTAATATGTATCATTTCAAGGAATGTTCTTACTCTTGGATTCCTTTCTTTGGTCAAAATTTCAACGTTGTTGGTGTTAAACTTATGTTGATTTTCTTTTTCGTGTTTTGATAAGGCTGTAATGTCGGTTTTGAATATTTGTGGGCTTGTACTCGTTTCTGCAAATATTGTTTTGTTTGACCTATATAGGTACTTTGACAGTCTTTACATGGTATTCTATATACTGTATGAGTTTGTTTGTTTTTGGTATTTCTGGTTTTAATTTTGAATAAATGGTTTTGTTCGTATTTTTCAGTCGATGTGAAATAGTTATGTTGTGTTTTTCCATTGTTTTATTAATTTTATTCGATAGTTTGTCTATGTATGGTAAAGGTATGTATGTTGTCGTTTTCTTTACTTCATTATCATTTTTATTGTAGATCGCGTGTATTCGTTTTTTTATTGTTTTTCTGCAAAGTGGCTGGGTAATTATTTTCTTTCAATATATTCTTGATTATTTCTATATTATTTTCCTGAATTTTGGGTGAGCAAGCTTTATAGCTCTGTCAGTTAAATTTTGAATAACATTTTTTTTGTAACTAAGGGGTGCGTTTGACAAATAGTTTGTGTAACGATTTGATGCATTTGGTTTAATAAACCAGTTTGTGAAAATTTTCCAGTATTGTCGTGTATTATTGTTGTGTCGAGAAAGTTTATTTGTTTTTCTATTTCTTTTTCTATTGTAAATTTCAATCTAGGATGATATTTATTAAATTTTTCTAGAATTTCATCAACTTTGTCAATAGGGATACAGGTTAAACAATCGTCTACATATCGTTTGAAGAATATTGGTTTGAATGTTAGTGATTTGATGATTTTTTCTTCAACATACTCCATAACCAGATTTGTACTGTTGCAGCAATTGGAGATCCCATTGCAATTCGAATATTTGTGAGTAGTATTTATTTTCATATTGAAAGTATGTTGAGGTTAAACATAGTTCAATTCCTTTCAAAAACTCTTCCAAGGTTAGTGTTGTGTGATTTTGTATTTCATGCCATTTTTCTCTTATGATCTCTATCGCTAATTTTGTATCTATATTTGTATATAAAGAAACTATATCTAGAGAGATTATTATATGATTTTGTGGAACTGTAAATATATACGGATAAATTTCACAAATTTGAGTTTTTCACATAGTAATCATTTTTTCCAATAACATTTGAAAGAATTTCTGAGAGGAATTTTGATAAATTGTAAGTGGCAGATTGAATATTGCTGACAATAGGGCGAAGGGGAATTCCAGTTTTGTGTAATTTGGGCAACCCGTATTTTGTTGGAGGTTGGGCGTTGTGTATATTGAGTTTGTTTTGTGTTACCTGATCTATAAGTGTTGATGAGAACCAATTATTTACTAATTTATTAACTTTCGCTTGAAGTTTTTCTGTGGGGTTGAATCTCTCTTCTTTATATGTGGTTTTATCCATTAGCAAATTTTCTAGTTTTTCTTTGTATTCAGATATTTGCATAATTACTGTTTTGTTAGTTTTATCAGCCCTGAGTATAAGTAATTCGGTATTTTCCTTTAAAAAGTTTTAGTTTTATTAAAAGTTTGTTGAAGATATTTTTGAATTTTTGTCCGTTTTTCAAAACTGGTTTTGAAGTTGGTAATGATGTTATTGATTTTGTGTCTGATTTCATTCTGATTTTCGCTCGTTTGATAGGTAATTCCAGATTCTAAATTTGCAATTATCGATTCTGTAGGATTTCCTATTTTCGTAGTTGAAATTTTGACCAAGACTCAAGGTATATAAAATGTCTTCAGGAATATTTGTGTCAGTTAGGTTTTCTATCCAATTTTCATTAAGTTCTATTTTTTGAGAAGATTTATTTTTGTTTGTAAGTTTTCAATTTTTTCTTTCTGTTTTCTTTCAGTGTTTGGAAAAATCGTTTGTAGTAAGTTGTTGATTTTCGAAAAACTATTTAGTATATCAGGACAAACGTTTTGTGATAATTTATATTTGATATGTTCAATGTTTCTATTTAAATTCGAAATGTTTCTATAGCATTCATTGATGCAAATTTGGATGAGTTTAATGTAGAAAATTCCTAAAATATGCTCATATTTTTGTTTAAATTCTCCATGCTTGAATTTGAGTTTATTATTTATTTTAAAAATTTGGTATTAGTTTCTGATCTTTACATCTTACCAGAAAAATTCTTCTATTTATCTCTGCTGCAATTTTCTTGTTTGTGTTTGAGTAATCTTTCAGCAATTTGGTGTTGTTCCTTCCTATTCTATTTTCCATCGTTGTAAAATATCCATCCATTTTTTGGCAGTATCTAGTTCCCAGCCGAATATATTTTTTCTTTAGTTTCTTGACCACATATATATTTTCTTCAAATTCTCGGAATAAAGGTCTGATTCAGTCAATTCATATAATTTTCCTTAACGACGTTTCGACATGGTATTTGTCATCATCAGGTTAAAACACTAAAATTAAAAATATGGAGTTTGAGACATTTAACTTAACACAATATTGAAATGTATGCACTAAAATAATTCTTGAAAACATATGGTTCGAAATATAACATGTTATTTAACTCAATATAAATATTTGTAACATTTATGAGTATTCACTTACAAATTATTTTATTTGAGTTTTGCGTTCGCATTGAACGAAGGTTATTGTGGGAGTGTGACCTGCGTCGAAGTGATCGGGAATGGTTTGTTTATTTTTCATGCATGTTTATCCTCTTCATAAGTAGGTACATGGGAATGTTTATATTGAGTTCTAATATATGGGCCGGACTGTATTTTTTTTTTTTTTGGCAGCATGTAAAGATCAGTTTTCATTATGATTACTTTAAACGAAGTTAAAAGAGGTTGTTATAAATCTGGCTTAAGTTTTTGATATCATTTCTATTGTTAATGCTATTGGGGTCTTTTTTAATATGTATCATTTCAAGGAATGTTCTTACTCTTGGATTCCTTTCTTTGGTCAAAATTTCAACGTTGTTGGTGTTAAACTTATGTTGATTTTTTGTTTTTTTTTTCCTTTATTGGTTCAAAAATTGAATTTTCTTGGTATTAAATTTATTTTAAGAGTTTGTTTGTTTTTTGGTATTTCTGGTTTTAATTTTGAATAAATGGTTTTGTTCGTATTTTTCAGTCGATGGATCGTATGTATTCGTTTTTTATTGTTTTTCTGCAAAATGGCTGGGGTAATTATTTTTTTTGTTTATATTCTTGATTATTTCTATATTATTTTTCCTGAATTTTGGGTGAGCAAGCTTTATAGCTCTGTCTGTTAAATTTTGAATAACATTTTTTTGTAACTGAGGGGTGCGTTTGACAAATAGTTAGTGTAACGATTTGATGCATTTGGTTTAATAAACCAGTTTGTGAAAATTTTTCCAGTATTGTCGTGTATTATTGTTGTGTCGAGAAAGTTTATTTGTTTTTCTATTTCTTTTTCTATTGTAAATTTCAATCTAGGATGATATTTATTAAATTTTTCTAGAATTTCATCAACTTTGTCAATAGGGATACAGGTTAAACAATCGTCTACATATCGTTTGAAAATATTGGTTTGAATGTTAGTGATTTGATGATTTTTTCTTCAACATACTCCATAACCAGATTTGCTACTGTTGCAGCAATTGGAGATCCCATTGCAATTCCGAATATTTGTGAGTAGTATTTATTTTCATATTGAAAGTATGTTGAGGTTAAACATAGTTCAATTCCTTTCAAAAACTCTTCCAAGGTTAGTGTTGTGTGATTTTGTATTTCATGCCATTTTTCTCTTATGATCTCTATCGCTAATTTTGTATCTATATTTGTATATAAAGAAACTATATCTAGAGAGATTATTATATGATTTTGTGGAACTGTTATATTGCGGATAAATTCCACAAATTCCCAGGAGTTTTTCACATAGTAATCATTTTTTCCAATAACATTTGAAAGAATTTCTGAGAGGAATTTTGATAAATTGTAAGTGGCAGATTGAATTTATTGCGGATAAATTCCACAAATTCCCGTATTGAGTTTGTTTTTTGTAACATTCCTTGAAATGATACATATTAAAAAAGACCCCAATAGCATTAACAATAGAAATGATATCAAAAACTTAAGCCAGATTTATAACAACCTCTTTTAACTTCGTTTAAAGTAATCATAATGAAAACTGATCTTTACATGCTGCCAAAAAAAAAAAAAAAAAAAAAAAATACAGTCCGGCCCATATATTAGAACTCAATATAAACATTCCCATGTACCTACTTATGAAGAGGATAAACATGCATGAAAAATAAACAAACCATTCCCGATCACTTCGACGCAGGTCACACTCCCACAATAACCTTCGTTCAATGCGAACGCAAAACTCAAATAAAATAATTTGTAAGTGAATACTCATAAATGTTACAAATATTTATATTGAGTTAAATAACATGTTATATTTCGAACCATATGTTTTTCAAGAATTATTTTAGTGCATACATTTCAATATTGTGTTAAGTTAAATGTCTCAAACTCCATATTTTTAATTTTAGTGTTTTAACCTGATGATGACAAATACCATGTCGAAACGTCGTTAAGGAAAATTATATGAATTGACTGAATCAGACCTTTATTCCGAGAATTTGAAGAAAATATATATGTGGTCAAGAAACTAAAGAAAAAATATATTCGGCTGGGAACTAGATACTGCCAAAAAATGGATGGATATTTTACAACGATGGAAAATAGAATAGGAAGGAACAACACCAAATTGCTGAAAGATTACTCAAACACAAACAAGAAAATTGCAGCAGAGATAAATAGAAGAATTTTTCTGGTAAGATGTAAAGATCAGAAACTAATACCAAATTTTTTAAAAATAAATAATAAACTCAAATTCAAGCATGGAGAATTTAAACAAAAATATGAGCATATTTTAGGAATTTTCTACATTAAACTCATCCAAATTTGCATCAATGAATGCTATAGAAACATTTCGAATTTAAATAGAAACATTGAACATATCAAATATAAATTATCACAAAACGTTTGTCCTGATATTAAATCAACAACTTTACTACGAACGATTTTTCCAAACACTGAAAGAAAAACAGAAAGAAAAATTGAAAACTTACAAACAAAAAATAAATCTTCTCAAAAAAATAGAACTTAATGAAAATTGATAGAAAACCTAACTGACACAAATATTCCTGAAGACATTTTATATACCTTGAGTCTTGGTCAAAATTTCAACTACGAAAATAGGAAATCCCTACAGAATCGATAATTGCAAATTTAGAATCTGGAATTACCTATCAAACGAGCGAAAATCAGAATGAAATCAGACACAAAATCAATAACATCATTACCAACTTCAAAACCAGTTTTGAAAAACGGACAAAAATTCAAAAATATCTTCAACAAACTTTTAATATAAACTAAAACATTTTTAAAGGAAAATACCGAATTACTTATACTCAGGGCTGATAAAACTAACAAAACAGTAATTATGCAAATATCTGAATACAAAGAAAAACTAGAAAATTTGCTAATGGATAAAACCACATATAGAAAAGAGAGATTCAACCCACAGAAAAACTTCAAGCGAAAGTTAATAAATTAGTAAATAATTGGTTCTCGTCAACCCTTATAGATCAGGTAACAAAAAACAAACTCAATATACACAACGCCCAACCTCCAACAATATACGGGTTGCCAAATTACACAAAACTGGAATTCCCTTCGCCCTATTGTCAGCAATATTCAATCTGCCACTTACAATTTATCAAAATTCCTCTCAGAAATTCTTTCAAATGTTATTGGAAAAATGATTACTATGTGAAAACTCCTGGAATTTGTGGAATTTATCCGCAATATAACAGTTCCACAAAAATCATATAATAATCTCTCTAGATATAGTTTCTTTATATACAAATATAGATACAAAATTAGCGATAGAGATCATAAGAGAAAATGGCATGAAATACAAAATCACACAACACTAACCTTGGAAGAGTTTTTGAAAGGAATTGAACTATGTTTAACCTCAACATACTTTCAATATGAAAATAAATACTACTCACAAATATTCGGAATTGCAATGGGATCTCCAATTGCTGCAACAGTAGCAAATCTGGTTATGGAGTATGTTGAAGAAAAAATCATCAAATCACTAACATTCAAACCAATATTCTTCAAACGATATGTAGACGATTGTTTAACCTGTATCCCTATTGACAAAGTTGATGAAATTCTAGAAAAATTTAATAAATATCATCCTAGATTGAAATTTACAATAGAAAAAGAAATAGAAAAACAAATAAACTTTCTCGACACAACAATAATACACGACAATACTGGAAAAATTTTCACAAACTGGTTTATTAAACCAAATGCATCAAATCGTTACACTAACTATTTGTCAAACGCACCCCTCAGTTACAAAAAAAATGTTATTCAAAATTTAACAGACAGAGCTATAAAGCTTGCTCACCCAAAATTCAGGAAAAATAATATAGAAATAATCAAGAATATATTGAAAGAAAATAATTACCCCAGCCACTTTGCAGAAAAAACAATAAAAAACGAATACATGCGATCTACAATAAAAATGATAATGAAGTAAAGAAAACAACAACATACATACCTTTACCATACATAGACAAACTATCGAATAAAATTAATAAAACAATGGAAAAACACAACATAACTATTGCACATCGACTGAAAAATACGAACAAAACCATTTATTCAAAATTAAAACCAGAAATACCAAAAAACAAACAAACTCATACAGTATATAGAATACCATGTAAAGACTGTCAAAGTACCTATATAGGTCAAACAAAACAATATTTGCAGAAACGAGTACAAGCCCACAAATATTCAAAAACCGACATTACAGCCTTATCAAAACACGAAAAAGAAAATCAACATAAGTTTAACACCAACAACGTTGAAATTTTGACCAAAGAAAGGAATCCAAGAGTAAGAACATTCCTTGAAATGATACATATTAAAAAAGACCCCAATAGCATTAACAATAGAAATGATATCAAAAACTTAAGCCAGATTTATAACAACCTCTTTTAACTTCGTTTAAAGTAATCATAATGAAAACTGATCTTTACATGCTGCCAAAAAAAAAAAAAAAAAAAATACAGTCCGGCCCATATATTAGAACTCAATATAAACATTCCCATGTACCTACTTATGAAGAGGATAAACATGCATGAAAAATAAACAAACCATTCCCGATCACTTCGACGCAGGTCACACTCCCACAATAATCTTCGTTCAATGCGAACGCAAAACTCAAATAAAATAATTTGTAAGTGAATACTCATAAATGTTACAAATATTTATATTGAGTTAAATAACATGTTATATTTCGAACCATATGTTTTTCAAGAATTATTTTAGTGCATACATTTCAATATTGTGTTAAGTTAAATGTCTCAAACTCCATATTTTTAATTTTAGTGTTTTAACCTGATGATGACAAATACCATGTCGAAACGTCGTTAAGGAAAATTATATGAATTGACTGAATCAGACCTTTATTCCGAGAATTTGAAGAAAATATATATGTGGTCAAGAAACTAAAGAAAAAATATATTCGGCTGGGAACTAGATACTGCCAAAAAATGGATGGATATTTTACAACGATGGAAAATAGAATAGGAAGGAACAACACCAAATTGCTGAAAGATTACTCAAACACAAACAAGAAAATTGCAGCAGAGATAAATAGAAGAATTTTTCTGGTAAGATGTAAAGATCAGAAACTCAAATTCAAGCATGGAGAATTTAAACAAAAATATGAGCATATTTTAGGAATTTTCTACATTAAACTCATCCAAATTTGCATCAATGAATGCTATAGAAACATTTCGAATTTAAATAGAAACATTGAACATATCAAATATAAATTATCACAAAACGTTTGTCCTGATATACTAAATAGTTTTTTCGAAAATCAACAACTTTACTACGAACGATTTTTCCAAACACTGAAAGAAAAACAGAAAGAAAAAATTGAAAACTTACAAACAAAAAATAAATCGAAAATCAACAACTTTACTACGAACGATTTTTCCAAACACTGAAAGAAAAACAGAAAAAATTCAAAAAATATCTTCAACAAACTTTTAATAAAAACTAAAACTTTTTAAAGGAAAATACGAATTACTCTATACTCAGGGCTGATAAAACTAACAAAACAGTAATTATGCAAATATCTGAATACAAAGAAAAACTAGAAAATTTGCTAATGGATAAAACCACATATAGAAAAGAGAGATTCAACCCCACAGAAAAACTTCAAGCGAAAGTTAATAAATTAGTAAATAATTGGTTCTCGTCAACCCTTATAGATCAGGTAACAAAAAACAAACTCAATATACACAACGCCCAACCTCCAACAATATACGGGTTGCCCAAATTACACAAAACTGGAATTCCCTTCGCCCTATTGTCAGCAATATTCAATCTGCCACTTACAATTTATCAAAATTCCTCTCAGAAATTCTTTCAAATGTTATTGGAAAAAATGATTACTATGTGAAAACTCCTGGGAATTTGTGGAATTTATCCGCAATATAACAGTTCCACAAAATCATATAATAATCTCTCTAGATATAGTTTCTTTATATACAAATATAGATACAAAATTAGCGATAGAGATCATAAGAGAAAAATGGCATGAAATACAAAATCACACAACACTAACCTTGGAAGAGTTTTTGAAAGGAATTGAACTATGTTTAACCTCAACATACTTTCAATATGAAAATAAATACTACTCACAAATATTCGGAATTGCAATGGGATCTCCAATTGCTGCAACAGTAGCAAATCTGGTTATGGAGTATGTTGAAGAAAAAAATCATCAAATCACTAACATTCAAACCAATATTCTTCAAACGATATGTAGACGATTGTTTAACCTGTATCCCTATTGACAAAGTTGATGAAATTCTAGAAAAATTTAATAAATATCATCCTAGATTGAAATTTACAATAGAAAAAGAAATAGAAAAACAAATAAACTTTCTCGACACAACAATAATACACGACAATACTGGAAAAATTTTCACAAACTGGTTTATTAAACCAAATGCATCAAATCGTTACACTAACTATTTGTCAAACGCACCCCTCAGTTACAAAAAAAATGTTATTCAAAATTTAACGACAGAGCTATAAAGCTTGCTCACCCAAAATTCAGGAATGTCAAACGCACCCCTCAGTTACAAAAAATAATCAAGAATATATTGAAAGAAAATAATTACCCCAGCCACTTTGCAGAAAAACAATAAAAAAACGAATACATGCGATCTACAATAAAAATGATAATGAAGTAAAGAAAACAACAACATACATACCTTTACCATACATAGACAAACTATCGAATAAAATTAATAAAACAATAAAACACAACATAACTATTGCACATCGACTGAAAAATACGAACAAAACCATTTATTCAAAATTAAAACCAGAAATACCAAAAAACAAACAAACTCATACAGTATATAGAATACCATGTAAAGACTGTCAAAGTACCTATATAGGTCAAACAAAACAATATTTGCAGAAACGAGTACAAGCCCACAAATATTCAAAAACCGACATTACAGCCTTATCAAAACACGAAAAAGAAAATCAACATAAGTTTAACACCAACAACGTTGAAATTTTGACCAAAGAAAGGAATCCAAGAGTAAGAACATTCCTTGAAATGATACATATTAAAAAAGACCCCAATAGCATTAACAATAGAAATGATATCAAAAACTTAAGCCAGATTTATAACAACCTCTTTTAACTTCGTTTAAAGTAATCATAATGAAAACTGATCTTTACATGCTGCCAAAAAAAAATACAGTCCGGCCCATATATTAGAACTCAATATAAACATTCCCATGTACCTACTTATGAAGAGGATAAACATGCATGAAAAATAAACAAACAATTCCGATCACTTCGACGCAGGTCACACTCCCACAATAACCTTCGTTCAATGCGAACGCAAAACTCAAATAAAATAATTTGTAAGTGAATACTCATAAATGTTACAAATATTTATATTGAGTTAAATAACATGTTATATTTCGAACCATATGTTTTTCAAGAATTATTTTAGTGCATACATTTCAATATTGTGTTAAGTTAAATGTCTCAAACTCCATATTTTTAATTTTAGTGTTTTAACCTGATGATGACAAATACCATGTCGAAACGTCGTTAAGGAAAATTATATGAATTGACTGAATCAGACCTTTATTCCGAGAATTTGAAGAAAATATATATGTGGTCAAGAAACTAAAGAAAAAAAATTTGAAAATATTCAAAAATAAAAAAAAAAAAATGAATCCCATGATCACTTCAATAACTTGAAACTCTGAATCAATTTAATATTTTGAAATATATTGTGATAATCGTCTGAAAGAAGATAAGCCTATCAATAACCGAGTTTTTGAGTCAAATTTGGAACGAATGCTTCTTTTTCTGCGAAGAACTCAAAAACAATTGATCCTACGTGAAAAGTTGTGGAGCGAAAAATTGTCTACAAATTTTGTTCCGAACTTTTTTTCTATCTACAATAGTTTTTGCACAGTAGATAGCCAAACGGAAATTCTCTACAGATAATAAGACAGATGCGCGGACCAGGTAAATTGCTTGAATTGTGTAGAGGTATTAGATGAAATGTAAGAACCTTGCTCCGATGATGTTTGAGAAAAGGGTATTTCCAGTATTTGTGAGTGTGTTTGTTTCTAAAATGGATTATTATAATTTAAAATCATGATGTAGGTACATAATCATCAGACTCCAGTTTGGAGGTTTGAATTTACACCCTTCCAGTTACAAAAAAATTAAGAAGTCCATTTCTATATGAATGAATATGACTTGAAATAATTCGGTACATAATCATCAGACTCCAACAAATGATAATAATGATACTCTCAAACCACATCATTCAAATCATGTACTTTTCCATTATAGTTTATAACACTAAATAATAATTTTTCTTGGGAAATTTATATGCAAGTTAAAACAATTGGAAAAAAAAACCTCAATCCACATCATTGAAATCATTTAAAATTTGAAAATTAAAAATAAAATAAAAATAAAAATTTCAATTGATCTTTCAGAATAAGATAACTCGAAAGTGACACTTATAATGTACATTACTGGTGATGATGTATTTTTATATTAGATTAGATTTTTTCATTTAAAAGTTTGATTTTTCCCTTTTGAGTTGCAAGAAAAAATTTAGATGAGGTGTATGGATGAATATGACTTGAAATCATTCGGTGCATAATCATCAGACTCCAACAAATAATAATAATAATAATAGAGGCTCTCAAACCACACCATGAAAATTATTAAATATTCCATTTTATTTTATACCAGTAAAAAAAAATTTCATGTGCAATCGATATATGCAAGTAGGAACATTATTGTGAAAAATTCTTAGAACTGAATAAATAAAAAATTCATAATTATTATAAAATGAGTGAATTGTAAGAATAAGAAAGTCTTCAAAAGATCAATGAAATCCTTTATCGATATCGTACAGAAATATCCAAACATTTCAATTGCTATCCAAAATCAGGCAGCTCGAAAAATATTACTTGTTTTTTAAATACTCCAGTTCAGATTTTGGTGTATCCATGAAATAAGTAAGATAATTCTCAATGGATTCTCTCTCTATGGTAATAGGTGATACCTTCTTCCAAAAACCCAATCATTATTCAATATTCTGACTTTTGATTTGTTCGGTTCCTGTTCTAGACGGTTTCTGTGACTCCTTCCCGTTTCAAGGTCTACATTTGTGGAAATTATCAATAATTTGATGTAATTTATAAGGTATCTATTTGAATGTGAATTGAAAAAATTTAATCCAGGGTCTATCTTTTGATTTCATTGTTATTTAAGGTTTGTCCCGTATGAAAATGAAAATAATTTTTTTAGATTTCGAAGAAATATCATGCATTTATTTGGGAAAATGAAGGAAACTTGATTTTTATCAATAATTTTTATCAAATATATTTCAACCATAACTCCCCATCAAGTGTCACCAACTCAGATAATCCTTTCGAATCATCTCATTTTAATGTTGATGAAATGGTGGTGTAACACATATCCTTAGAATTAGTTTGATCAGGATGTTTGAAGTGAACTCTTACTCTAATTTTCATAGATTGATTTCTAATAAAAACAAGTTTCAGTTTGCAATCATTTGTTTTTTTACATCTCGTGAACCGAATGAATGAAATAATTCCAATTTCCAACACATCAAGATATTTCCTTTCCTATAAAGTTCTGATTTATCGAACTAACAATATTTTTTTCTACTCAATAAACATTTATATTCCTTTCACTGTGAATTGTGTAACAATACCAGGACCACTTTTAGATATGTTTGCGTTAAACATGTTTTTTTTGTCTGTACTTTCAATTATGATGTGTGGTTCACAAAATTATTCAAATAATGATAGTTTGAATGATTTGAATATATGTTTTACCGAGAAAAGTCTCCTACTTGTTGAAATAACAAAGTGATTATAGTCCTGAAAGGGAATATTCAATAGCAAAACACACCTGATTTTATTTGACACACATATTTTTATTTTGTACTCAAAATATATCTACAACATATATTTTTCCTTTTTTAATTTTTTTCGCAACTGAATTTTTACATTTTATATGGTTTATATTATAGTGTAATTTTAATTCAATACACTAATCTATCCCCAAAATAAATTCTGCTCTGGAAATATACAATTATTATTACCATGAAAGAAATAAGTCTTGAAATGTTGTTACTTAATTTTAAAAAATCATGTGAAAGTTCAAGCGGAAGGCAAAATAGATTGATTTTTGAGGCAAAAAACAAATAATTCATCATGCCTCAATTTTTTATCGCTGCCAATGACCCCCATATTACAACAAATTCCTTCGGAAATCATCTCTTGCTACTGTTCTTGTTGCTTACCTCAGTCTCATTGTATGTTAATAATTTTCGTTTAGCTGTGAAAAAACTATTGTAGATGGGAAAAAAAGTTCAGATCAAAATTCGTCTACAACTTTCAATAAAACTATTTTTCACGTAGGATAATTTATTAGCAGAAAAAGCATGCGATCCAACTTTGACTCAAAAACTCGCATATATATTGATTTTACAGAAAAAATATTAGAACATAATGAAACCATTCAAGCTAAAAAAAAATTCACTATTTTTTTACGACAAACCGTTTGGGAGATATATGACAAAACGCGTTTTCCAAGATGGCCACTAACGCACACCCCTCCGTGCCGCGCCAACTCAGAGTTATACACTATCAGGTGGAAAAAAAAAATCGCATCTGTAACCTCATGCAGAAAAAAAGCCCTGCCGACTGGACTATATTATAAATAACTGAACAACCATTTTGTTTACTCCCCCACTGAACCTAATTTGCGAGTTGATGTCAGGTCCCAATTTTCATTCATGTATATTTTTCTCCAAAGATCATTATGTTTCAATCGGATCCTAATACGTAAAATCATTTCGCGAAATCTTTTCAGGACAGTAAACATATTTCCCGAAGTTCTATTCATTTATTCAAACCATATACATTATGTCTGTGTTTTGTATATGCAAGTGTGCAAAAAATTGTGTTATATGATTTCTGATTTTTGTATTGAAAATGGAACAAAAGAAACAACCTTTTCATCCATCTCGAATAGACTATAGATATCAGAATGAATTGAGGACATATAGATAATCAAGATGAATTTTCCGTTCTTATGTGCTTCGTTACCCTGACACATTGTAATTCATTTATCTCAATATTAAACGCCCATTATAATGTAATTAAAATTATAAAAAGTCATTGTCACAATATGAAATACACATATGAAAGTACTTTTATATTTCCAATTTCCAATACCCCCGCTGATTGAAAGTGCCACGGAATGTTTTCATTTCAGTCATACAAATTGAGCATGATTTATACAATATCACCACCACTATTTCTTAAAATATTCGAATGCATCCCGAACGTTGTCACTACTCTCATTATGATACACATGTCCAATAATATAATTCTACGAGACATTTTGTCACGTCATAAAGTGTCCCCGGTATCCAGACAAAAAATACGACCCAAAATTCCGATGAAATTGAAATAGCCAAAACAAATACTACCGAAGTGCTAAAAATATGTTTCCAATAAGATTCAAGAGGCAATTTGCGAAGAATTCTAAAAATATTCAGCTATATTTACCAATTGTCCATTAATCTTCGCTGTAAATCCTTGTTGATCATCCTAAATGTCGTGTTCGATGCATTTCAATAGAATTGAAATGAACAGAAATATTTCGAAAGATGTTTTGAACGCTACCTGAATTGGATCCCAAACATTGTATCGAATTTCATTTGGAATATTTTTTTCAAAAGATATAACATTTATTTTATTAACTCAATGAGAAGAGTTGTCTGATATTTTGAAGAACTGGCTTTCGGATGGGGGGAAGGGGGCGAATAAAGTTATGACTTTTGCTTGATAAGAAGAACTTCAGGATAGTACTGAAAATTTATCAAAATTGTTCCTGAGCGGTTTGTCAATGTTTTGCTTCATTTAGACACGAAAAAAATGAGAACATTGTCCACCAACTACGAAATAGTTAGGATAAATCTAACTGAACCCCACACCTGAAGCGTAAGGTGGACCTTGTTCAAAATTGATATCAATACCAAAACAATAACTAGAGGTTATTTTGGCTAGATTTCATAGAAATATGGACGTTTCGTCAGTATCTTCTATCACTGTTACTAAAAGACGAGTGTAACCCTAAGGCTCTTACTCTTTGAGCTTCGAATTTTGACTGGGCAAGGAGCGGAGACCGGTCTCCAGCCCTTCCCCTGATGGTGGTTCTCAAAAATGGCCGATAAATAATTTTGAAAAACAAAACTCTATAGAGGGTGCAGCTTTCACTACCCAGAATTGGTTGATAGGTAGCCCACCACTCCAGAGAGTGCCTGGGACGTTTGAAGCGCGAGGCTGTTGTAATCAGTGGCTTTCCTCACGAGGGGGTTCTCGTGGGTTATTGAGCAACCGAATACTTTCCGATTGCGGCCACTGATTATACTCCCAATGAGTCTTCGAGGATCCGATCGTTCCGCACATACCACGGAGCGTTCGTTATCATCCTCAGTACTTTCATTTGCGCCCGTTCCAGGACGCGAATGCTAGTCCTGCAGGTTCGGCCCCAGGCGGCTGAGACATACAAAATGACAGGCCTGAACATCGTTTTATTGATCTTGACTTTGTTTTTTAAAAAGAGTTTACTTTCTCTATAAATAGGAGAGTAAAGTGCCCAGATTTTCTTTGTAATTTCGTTTTTGACCATCTTTACTTGCGGCTTAGGTGAGCCGACGATCCACGCTAACTCCTAGGTACTTGACTTGCTCCGACCATTCTATCTCCCTTCCAGAGATAGTAACTCCCCTCTCCGGGTTGTTTCTCTTGCGACCCATCGAGATCGCTTGCGTTTTATCAGGATTCAACTTCATTTTCCACTCCAGGTAACACTGCTGGAGGTCGTTTAATGCATTCTGCAATTGACAACGCCCATCAGGTGGTTGGCTGAAACGGAAAGTGAAGCTGTATCATCGGCGAACAGGGAGACTGTCACGTGTTCGCTTCGTGACTGTCACTGTATATCGGAGATGAAAAGGGCGTTCAATACAGGGGGCGGTACTGCCCCCTGAGGAACGCCGGCATCAATTTCTCTCGAGTCCGAGCGGAAATTATCAACCTTGGTCTGAAATGTCCTAGCCATGAGGTACGACTTCATCCACTTCACCAGCTCATAGTCAAGTGGAAATCATTCAATTTGCAGAGTAGGCCTTCGTGCCATACTCTCTGCTTATATCTGAAAGCACTATATGAGTACTACTATTAGTGTTCAGCGAAGTGATTGCATTTTCCACCACCCTCAGAACCTGCAGCTCCGTGGAGTGAGCGCGACGAAAGCCGAACTGCTCATGCGGGAGGACATTTCTATCCTCCACTTCATCGTCAAGCCTTTCGAGAACGATTTTTTCAGCCAACTCAGCTGAACAGCATAGCAGACTGATTGGTAGATAATTTTGCGGAAAGGTCGGGTTCTGTCCTTCTTTCGGCATCTCAACCACAACCTACAAGATCCAGTTTTCGAATCCAACGTTTCGCCTAATTTGCACCATCATCAAACTTTTCAAAAACATGAAAAATTAATTGATAAGACACCTTTTTATCTGTATTTTTTTTGCAGTATATAATAGATGCTATAATTCAACAACGTAGAAATATCCAAACATATTGAGTTTTCCGAAAAATATCAATTTAGAAGAACTCTCTGAGATACAGTTAGACGGACACGTGAGTGATCTCAAAATACATTATTCACGAAAACTCTGGAAAGCAATAAAAGTATTACCAACACTATTGATAAATCTTTAATAATAAATAAGTAAGATCAAAATGGCATGTACGGGGATTCCGATCATGGAATAGCCATAAATTCAATGATTTCTCCTCCACCGTTGGTCCAGAACCAACACGAAACATAGGAGAACTACCCACTCAACCTCCACCCAGAGTGACAAATCCTCACATAATTTTCCTAAAACCTACCAATGAGTAAATAATTATTTTATTCTTGATAAATAATTAGACGGCTGGCATAGACGCAATATAATGGGAAATAGAATTTGTTCAAAATGCGACAGAACTCTACCGTCAAATTTCAGACCGATTTGCGACTGAAAGATAAACTTTAGTCACTATCTTCCATCGTTCAAGATAACCTCTTGCGGGGTATCCATGTTTATAATGAAAGATGCTCAATTAAATGCTGAAAAAAATAATTTTCTGTGAGTGAAACAATCCACGATAAAAATGAAGTTATTTTTTGTGAATGTCTATCAGAAAACAACCATTCCCCGGCTAAAGCCACGCTTGACATTGAACTTCATCTCATATATATTCTGAAAGACTCTAACTCAAAAGAAAAAATATGAAATTGAAAATTTGCATTTTTATTCAGATAGTTATTTGATTTTCGATTCCAGTCTTGATTGAAAACTCATATAGATCAATAAGGCAAAGGAGAATATTTTCCAAAAGAGAGTACTCACCAGCAATCATTTGTAACATTGACGCAAGAGACATATTTGTCGACGAAAATTTATTTCACGCTTTCACGATAATCAGGAAGACCGGTATAAATGGTAAATACAATTTCTAGGGCCAATCTCACTTTGCAAAGAGGGAAAAAAGTTAGAAACATTTTTTCTGGAGAGACACTTCGGGCTTAGTGTTTTTTGAAAACAAATAGACATTCCCTCTCAATAATTATGAGAAAATCCTTCAGCAACAAAACAGGTAGGTTTCTAGGACTACGATTTATACATTTCACAGAAA